>OMKZ01006486.1:25364-41927 GCA_900302535.1 Neoniphon sammara | reverse complement strand
GGCCATCCAAGTGCTTGTTAGTGCTGCCCCCTTTAGTTCAGCGGTGACCCTGTCTTTATTACTAAGATGCCCTTCTGCTTCTTTAACCACCCTGCCTCTGTATATCAATCAAGCCCCAAATGAGCCAAAATAGCCCATTCAAACCACATAGAGAGACACAGAGTGTACAAGAGGAACAGAAGAGACTCTTAATGTGGTTTAGGGTAGAGGCAGGACAGTAGGGCAGCCATTTTAAGAAGCTCCTTCATTATCTTCCTTCATGGCTGTGTTGGCAGTTAAAAACATCCTCCCTACCTGTCCTGATACCGGGCACTTCATAATCAATCACTCTGCTAGGAATTTATAGAAGTCTGGTGAGGAAGGGGAAAAATAAACAAGTAAAAAAAAAATGAACAAGTGGTTGTATATAGTCCTTTAGCACAGCGGCGTGCTGACATGAAAGCTCCCAGGTGCTAAGTAAACCCAAATGAAGTGGAGGAACCAATAAAAGCAGCTTCAAAGCTCCCCCCTATAATCTTGTCAGTTAGGAAGGACGCGCGCTAGCCGATGCAGGATTTTTCACTGATTGATATCATTCATATCCTCCGTTCATAGAGCTGTAAGTACACACTACAGCCTCAATCTTATTTTCTCCTTGCTTAAAGTATGGTGCAATATAAAAGTGGGGGGTAAAGTGCCTTTAATGCATTAAGGTAATGTGGTGTAGGCACAGGAGAGTTTTACAAGAGCTGTGTCTAAAAGTTTGGATCAATCCCTTGAAGTTGACGTGGAGAAGTCCAATAAACTTCCTTCCCACTCACTCAGCGTCAACTCTCAAGGTGCGCTGTTACCTAAATAGTTTACGGCTTTTAAGTGTGTCATTGGGATGAGATGGATGGGCAAATAATGCTCTTTACGGTTTACAATGCATCAGCGGTGCATCTGTTATTAATGATGCTAGGATACTGACAGACACAGATGGTGCATTGTACATGTAAACTCCTCCTGCACAACTTGAGTTTTTGTGGAAATTTTAAGTTATGTGGAGTTGTGTTTGTTGCATGGATATTCTGAAGAGCTGTTTATCTTATTTTTCTGTTTACCAGCAGTGCAAGCATCTGCATGTAGATCCCTCTGGATATGCTAAAGTTGATAAGCGACTGTTGGCTGGTTTAGTTCCTTGCTGAGCTGTGCAAGTTTGAAAACTCTGCTGTAGTAAACTTTATAGGCCAGCTGATGACCCTCATGTAAGATCACTCTTAAGATACTCATATGGTGTCATAGAAACCATTGTAAAAGGACACTGCATATCAATGGATGGACTTAATCAATCAGTCAACACCTTCACTTAATATAAAATTAATCAGCTGTGTTAAAAATGATTTCAATTTAGCTAATTTCATTGTCATGTCTTACAGTCTCCATGTCTTGTTTTGTGTACACTGACCGCTCAGTTTGCACATTTAGCAGCGATGTGAGAAATGTGCAAACAGCTCGCCAAAAATTCCCACATATCCCAGCTTACCTGAACATATCACAGTTCATGTGAAAGTTTGTTTGCAAAATCTGAGTAAATCTATGATGACATGGCATGAAATTTATTCCCCAGCATTAGAGAAATCTATGCCCAAACACTGGCTTTTAAAAGGATGCTGGTCAGATTTGACTCTCTGCTTGTTGCTAAGCCATCTCTCACAGCTTCACTGGAATGTGAAGACAGAGACTGTAAAAAATGTGTGAACAAGACTTACGTGTTTTACATCTGTTCATATTAACACCATCCAACTGGTTTAGCCCTAAGTTCATACCGCAGAAGTTTTATATTAGGCCATTTGTTTATTGCCCACACAGCCTAGTCTTAAAAAATTAAAGAGGCAGTCATAATGTTGTGAATTAAGTTTTAAAATCTGATTATTGAGTTTTCTGCATCAATGCATAATTGTTCAAGAAGAAATTATTCTGCATCTAAAATTGATTATCTCCCACCCCTAGAGGAGAGAAAATACAGTTTGATGGGACTGCTGATTTTGCATTATTTATGCAGTAGTTTTTAAATATTAGCTACTGTGAATTCCAAGGTAGGATCTGCCCAGAGGGATTCAAGAAATGGAGAAATGAGTCAACAGCGCAGTCATATAAAAATAAGATTTTCAATTTTTGTTTACTTACTGGGGAAATGATCAAAAACTTAATTCACATGATGACTGCCCCTGTATTTTAAGAGTGTGCTATATAAACTGATGGCTGAACCAGTAGGATGGTGCTACATGAACAGGCATAAAACACATTCATCTTGTTTACATTCCAGTGGAGCTGTGAGAAATGACTAGCAACAAGCACAATGGGAAATCTGACCAGCACCCTTTCAAAAGCCTGTGATTGGACGTGGTTTGTGTTAGGGAATAGGGGAGTAGATTACGGGGTCAGTGGGTGTGATTAACCTTTGGTGAACATCCAAAAGAATTTTAGAGTTTTAGCCCATAGCAGCAAATTTTCATCTGTGGTCCTTGGATGTTAAAAGTTAATGTTAAAAGATGTTAAAAGATGTTAAAAGAAAATTAAGAGTAAATGAAGACCGTATTTAGCAAATACATCTCTAAAGGTAAGTAGTTTTCACCTGAAACAAATATGTGAAGAATAACTGGGACCTATGGGAATTTTTGGCAAGCTGTTAACCACATTGCTGTTAAGTTTACAAACCGACTGTTGTATAAATTTATCACACTGTCAATAAAAACCAACTGACTGGTACATGTGTACACATACCATAATACTGGCAATGTACAATTTGACCACTACATGCTCACACTGACCTTTTGCCCACATAGAGCATCACATATGTATTTAAATAAATATCAGCACTGCCATAATTTTGATAGAGCACTTTTTCAATTTCATAGTATTTTGAGCACCTCTTTACATTGCGCGACTGTCTATTTCTGTTTGCACATATATTGCACATTGAATAAAAAATG
This sequence comes from Neoniphon sammara, assembly GCA_900302535.1. Classification (NCBI taxonomy): domain Eukaryota; kingdom Metazoa; phylum Chordata; class Actinopteri; order Holocentriformes; family Holocentridae; genus Neoniphon; species Neoniphon sammara. Next base: position 38,973 of record OMKZ01006486.1, on the reverse strand, counting down.
CAATGCTGCACCCATCCATCCATCCATCCATCCATCCATCCAGCATACCTCCCACTTTGTCCTCCCGTTGCCTGTGGCCTCTCTGGCCGGAGCACTGCTGGCTACCCCTCTAGCGACCCGAGGAAGTATTTTGGATGACTTCCTGCCTGATCAAAGCATCAGACCACCCGAGCCGCGGTGTGACCTCATGCCCGGCATCCGCTCTCCCCCCTCCAGACACAAATACAGGGTTTGGCAGTGGCGAGGGTGACCTTTCCAGACTCCCTCAGATGAAGGAAGGCAGCAGCATTATTTTCTGCCTGTCATGCCCTTATCTATGTCTGGCTGTTGTTTGCTTTAAATTGCATGGAAGGAGGACTCTCCAGCAGGCCAAGGTAGAGGAGAGGATTGAGGCAGAATAATGAAAATGAAGAGGAGAGAGCTGCAGAGAGGACATGCTGAAACAGTGGCTGCACTGCTTGAGGACAAGGATAATAGGCCATGCTGTGTTGAATTGATGTATCATATCTACACAGGGCTACACATTTCTGATGTCAAGTCATCATTACTCCCTAGTTGCTACCAGTCTCTGATCCAGTTTTACTTGTTATTACACATTAGACACTAGTAGGCATTTATTATCCAGGATATTATGTGTCTGTGTGTGTCTGTGTCTGTGTGTCCGTGCATCTGTGTGTGTGTCTGTCTGTCTGTGGCTAATCTTGCAAACTACTGGCCCTATCAGCCTAAAAAAATTTGTGCACAGTTATGACTGTATGAAGAAGAACCTCGTGTAGTTGCAGCGTTTCAAAAACTTAGAAAAACATTTGCTCTCCCTACTTCCACTCCCTCACTTCATTCATTGGCTATCTCGCTCCACCATCGCTGCCTCTCCTTCCGTCTCTCTTCACATACTACTGGGCCAATCAGCCTAAATAGCTTGATGCTTCACAACTGTAAAAAATGAAGTGTAAATCAGCCTTCGCCATTTCATACATCAGCAGAACAATTTGCCTAATCTTCTCGGGTCTTTGGACGAGGGACAAGATTAAAGCTTGTTGCTATTCTCATTTTTTTAAATTATTGGTCCCTATTCATTACCGTGGCAAGTAGCAACAATGGAACCTTTTTCTAGTGAAGAGCCTAAGAGTAAATACTCTTTAATCAGTACCAACAAATGAATACTAATTAACTGGATGCAGACCAGTGCCAATTAAAAAGTGAGTAATAAACTCGTAGTAATAAAATTGGTAGACATCTGAATCACAAGTTACAAGAATCTGTTAAAATTACAATGATAGCTGCTGACAGAATAATCACTGGAGTCTAAAATAAGTAGTAGTCCCTACGTATCACTAGTGCCTCTTAGGGAATAGTAGCCATGAAATTAAACACTAGTAGCTATACAGTAAGTACTAGTACTTGTAGAATAGATAGAAAATAAAATAGAAAAGTGAGTAATTTTTCACTAGTACCTATTAAATTAGAACTACTATTTATTATCTAGCAACTAGTAAATTTACAGTAGTGAATTGTAGAAGACAGAATAGTGACCAGTGACTAAAGATTGCATAGTGCATATTAGGAAATCAATGACACAACAGCTTGCCATAACATACAACCTCAAGATGCAATGATCTCGCTTTAGTTTATCAGTCACCTGTCAAAAGTGGAAAGTTAATAATGTGGTACAAGCATACAGATTTCCAATACAGGGCAGACTCTTTTCAAAGATATCCAAGCATTTCCTCAACTTTCACAGCCAGAGTTTGTTTGAGTAGTTCGAGTCAGACAGTGTATCAAAGATGAAAGAGCTTGTTTTGTCGCGAATACAAAGAGGCAGAATAAAAATGATGAATATGAAAGAAAGATATGTCTCCCACTGTGCCGCCTGAAGCCACTGTGCAGTGGCACAAAGAGAGAAAAAAGAAATGTAAGGTAGATGGGGAGAGAGAATGAGAGCAAGCTAATTGATAAGCCCTTTTACCGACATTGACAAGCAGCATTTCATTACCCATATACGCCCCAAACCCTTTCACCACAATGCTTCCTGGCGTTATTGGATTTTTATAATATATTTTTGCATCTTGGCTGAGCTTGGCAGTCCTTGGATAAAGCACAGTTCTTGAGCCGGCAGCAAGTGTAAACATGAGGGGATTATCATCATAGCCTTGATTGGATGATGTATTGGGCTTGATGTCTGGGGATGGTTGTGAAGTCATGGAAATGTGTCGGCCTATAGGCTGGGTAGTCTTGCATTTTATAAAAGGCATCAAACGGGAATGTAGCCATACTGAATATAAGATGTATACCATTCTCCGGATCAGAAAACAGCTCTAGACATATTAATATGTCCATACTTCAAACTTGAATGTGAGCGCTGCATCTGAGATTAGATTTCCTCTTTCTGTGTCATTTTCAAAACACTGTGCCTGCCATAAAAATGGTGCTGGGTTTTAGAAAAGCCTGTATTCTCTTTTTATTTATTCACATTTGTAGTGGCAGGAGTAGTAAGGCTCGCGACAGACTTGCATTTTTGAGGAGAGAGCAGTTAAGATTGACTCTTTATGCGGGCATTGTGTTCCTCGGTGCTCATCATGGTTCTGTGGATAGAGGAATGTCTGCCTGCATAATTTGTGTGTGCATTTACAATTTTGAGCATGTGTCTACACGACCATCTTCAGCACCAGCACAAATGTCTTTGGGCACTTGAGCCTTTGCGCCAAAATGTTTCCGTGGTGCTAAAATGGTTTGCCACAGTAATGGCCCACTTGTTTGGTTTAAGCAAGAACCCAGTACCAGTGATAGTTCACATGGTGGCGTCGGCCCTCCACTGTTTCCATGAATGTTACATTTGCTTACCCAAAAGAGAGCAGCTCTATGAGTTAGAGTGCGGGGTTGAAGATAAAGTATTTCCCCATTGTGCTGGAGCTGTTGATGGTTCACAGGGATTCATTGTCTCACAAATGAGGATAACTTTTTGAGGTGATGTGTAAAAGCCTTGCATTATTATCGGCAGCATTTGCTTCATTACCAAAGCCCAATTATACACAATTTTATCCCTTTTACAAAACCCCATCAGTGTTAGAAGTTGTCAGCCTCCACATTGACTCTAAAAGCTACAAAGACAAGACAGTACAACAGCCCTGGTGTTACTAATAAAGCACTAATACTAATAAAGCATTTTATTATTAGTAAAAGTTTAACTATCTCTCATGTCCACAGATTTACTAACATCGAAATCAGGTCACTCAGCAGTGTCCATGATGTACAAGTTTTGTGCACCTCCAGTGTCTTGAAGCATGGAGAGCACGCTGATCTCATATTGTTTGTTTTCAAATTTAACTGTAATATTCAGTTATTTATTATCACTGCAATTTTGCTTCACACCACCAATGCTCTAAAGTTCATGATAAGATATTAAATGGCCCGTTTTACACATGAACCTTATGCATTGAAAATAGACTTATGAATATACCAAATTAACCAAGTAGCCAATGGGTCCTGTGAACGCCCAGTTTCTAGCATTTCATTGTTGATTTCAGTCTGTTTTGAAAAAGTATTTGTTGCAGTAGAGCCTTTTGAACAGCTTATTGATCTCCTAAAAAATATTATTTATGAAAAGACATGCTCACCAGCTCAAGGCTGTCTGCTATGGACAGTCTTGTCTAGACTAACTGAGGCAATAAAGGCCCCATCCTCAGATCCCCAGATAGGCTTGAGGCAGAGTTGGTAGTGGAAGGGTATCAGTATCACACTGTAGAAAAAAACAGGGGATGGGCCCATGTTCTCGTCATTATCTACAAAATGGAACCATTTGTCAAATAGATCACATTACAGATTGTATAAGCAGTCATGACACTGGCCTTGTACTCCATTGTGTATCAGGGGTCTACGCTTATGTTTTTCCCAAAGACTGCATGTTGGGAGTGCACCAATAGGGAATAAGTGAATCTGCATGATTTGATTGTAAATTACAAATAGAAGATGTTCTCCTCAATGATCTTTTTAAGGCTCACAGATAAATTGCCAGGGGCCACTAAAATGGCAGCACTTTGGAGCCCTGTGTACACCAGGCAATGTATTTTATTTGTGTTTATATTTTGCCTATATGCCTATGTTCTCAATTTACTTTTGATTATTATTACTTGCAGATAAATTGCAATTAGCTATAGATACCTTTAGGTAGTTTGCTAGCTACCTACCAATATGATATCCCCAAGGTGCTTTACTGTATGAAGAACTACAGATTTTTTTTTAAATTTTATTTATTGTATTTTTAGTGAATGCTAACAATATACCATGAATAAGACAACAAATAAGATAAACATCCATAGTGCCCTAGCTAACATCCTAACATGCCTCACCTTCTTTATCTTGGCTGCTAACAGCATCTTCTTCTCCAACATCTTCCCTGCCTTCATCCCTCTTTCTGGTGATCCTGTCAGCATAAATCTTTCATGTAGATCATGCAGGTCATGTCTTTCATGTAGGTCACTCACCAAGCACCCTGTATATTTCAGCAGAAAATGGGTAAATATTTAGCCGTTGCTGCTCTCATTCTTAGCATCCTTAATCCAAAATGTCTTTCTTAGATGTTTTCTTTTTCTTTGGCATTGCAGCCAAGTTCATGTGTAATCCTATTGCAGTTTATTTTCAGATTGCTTTAATTCTGTAACTGCTTTCAAGTTTTGCTTGCACAGTGGCATCAGACCACAACTCAGCAGAACTCCATGATTTGCTTAGGGGACTTCTCGCGGCAGAAATTAGCCAGGAGACAGAGGTCATGGTTATGCCACTTTAAGACGTGGCCTGGCTCATTGGATCATAATGCGAGAAAAATACGATTGGGGAATCTTCAGACCTGTCAGTTAATGTGTCTTGGCATGATTGGATCATAAAAGTTGTATTGAAAACACAGTCTAACCACGGCCTCTGCAGCATGGGAATGAGTTCTAAATAGGCATCTCCAAATAAAACTACACTATCTGTGATAAAGCACACACATACACACACACACACACACACACACACACACACACATACACACATACACAGATTATGCACAGTAACTGAATTTAGATTCTTTATTGAGGCACTGTGGCTCTTCAACTTCAAGCAGCCGTCTTGTAACTAAAGGGACTTTGCTACCCATGGGGCCCATTCATTCTGCTTCTCAGCACCAGCACAGAGCTTCACTTCCTCTCTCACTCCCTATGGGATAGTGGAGGCCTGCAGTTGATTCACCATATCTCTAATTGCCACTATGGGAGCCTCTGACTCGCATTGCATGTAGCATCGTACTGGCCCACAATGGACATTTCCATGAGTAAATCTAACATTAGGGAATTAATTAGGCAGAAAACAACGGGTCATAAGAGTGCTAACGACAAAATAACAAGACACAGTCTTATTTGGTGCTCACTAGACGTAGCATACAACCAGGAAGATGCAGAATGTTAATTAGCTTGAGAGCTTAGCTATGGCCCATTTCAGCACTGACAACAGTACTTTATGTTCAGGATATGGTTCATGTCGTGCAGTTATATCATCTGGGTATGTTGACACATTTTTTTGAAACTTCTTTGGCTGTTCAAAGGGAGTAACTTTCAAGCCAGAAAGCAAGCTCTGCACTTGACTGCTACTCATCATACACTGTGTGTAATTAATTTGCTGATTGTGACATGCTGTATTAATTTTTGTTTTGCACAATATTATAAGAAATTCTTTAGAGACAGTTTTCATGCTCACATCATTAAAGGTAATGTGATTATTTTGTTACTTAGGTCATGTCTTCATGCTCTAGTTATACCACCTGTCTTAGTTGTCTTAACATTATGGAATTATATGTGAAATCACCTTGTACTTATTATAATTTGCTCCATCCTGACAACTTGTGACACAGTTCAAATTTAGCATATGACAACACCCCGAGCATTTGCACATGATGAACCATTGCAAATGGAAGATGAAGGAAACAGAGTGTTTGAAGAGGGAGACGATTTCCTTTGGGCAGCACCCAGCAAGTTACTCGTGTTGGTGGAATTATGCTGCTCTGACTCTCGTCGGCTCGTGACTCACCTGCTCCTCCAGCTCACCACACCCAGCAACCCTGAAGTGGCTGGGGAAATTAAGACCAATTATACATCCCCCTCCCTTTCTCTTTAGTTTCCCTTTTCCACTCTCTTTCCTCCAATACACAACCCGTTATCCATTCTCCTGGTGACGCAGTGCCATCACCACATATCAGAGAGGACAAAGTAAATGTGCGCTGTTGTCAGCAGTGGGTAATTTGGCATCGGTGTGAATGAGGAAGATGAGCAATGGGGGAATGGTAGCAAATTACTCTGAGGAGCATCTAAAGTTTTCTTCGTTAAAGTGCAGGATTGACTTTTGTATCATTCCTTACGGCCACAGAAATACACTAACATCATACAACTTGCCTTTTCCACATATTGTGTCTCCTTGTACGTGGTGCTAAACTGTGGCCGCCTTTTTCCAGATTTGGTGATGGCTACACAGTGATCATACGGGTCGGGGGCTCTCCTCCCGCCTTGACGCCGGTGGAAGACTTCGTCCAGCAGTCGTTCCCAGGCAGCGTCCTGAAGGAGAAGCACCACAACACTCTGCAGTATCAGCTCCCACACATAGAGGGCGCTTTGGCCAACATCTTCAGCCTGTTCACCACCCACCAGCAGAGGCTCGGCGTGGAGGACTACTCTGTGTCGCAGACCACTCTGGATCAGGTAAGGCCTTCAGACTGGATTAGCACTCTGACTTTTGTCCTTTTTATTGAGACTCATATTTGCCTTTTGCTACTGTGTGTTTCTTTTAAAGGGTTTCATTGCAGCAAGCTGAATTTCTGAATTATCAAGCATTTCATTTCTGATCCATCACTGTCCCATGTGAGGAAAGTGTGAAGATTTCATTTATTACCTTTCAGGAAAGCCTACTGCAAACAATGTTCTCTTTCACAAAAGCTCTATGAGCTGAATTCTTGAGGGAAAAAAATAAAACCCCATAGCAAAGCACCAGAAATTCGTAAGGAGCAAAAGCAAAATCCAGCTTGAACAATTAAATACAGGGCAAATATTGAGATGAAAAAGGAACAGTTTCTGGTTTCCCTTGGTTATTGCTAATCTGAATTGTGAAAATGGAATGAGTCAGTCTAACTTCATCATTTCCTAAAGTTTTCTACCATTTCAAAGGCGCAGATTAGTTGATGACGCATTTCCCTTCATCTGAATGTGGTATTTTCTAAACTAGACACTCTTGGGATCCAGTTTGGAAAGTGGTTTTTGGGTGTCATAAGAGAGATATGGGGATGTGCAGTCATTTCTGCTGTAATGCTTGATAGGAAAACAATAGGCTGTGCTGCTCTCAGCTTTTTGCAAAGAGTAAAGACTTCTAACTTGAGCCTCATTCAGGGAGACCCAAACTTTGGCCATATTGTGGAGTGCAGCTTTTTCTCCAAGTCAACTTAAGAGATCATTAGGTCTTCAATCAATACATTCTGCTTTTTTAGTGCTCACGGTTACAAAAGTCTGCACAGACCAGGATAAGATTTAAGAATTATTATTGCCTACGCAGTAAAGATCTTCTCTCATTTTGGCTGCTGTCTGACTGACCAATGAGACCTACGCAGCGTATGTGTAGCAGAGATAGTTCAGCAGCCGAGGTCCTGGTATCGATCAACAATCTAGACCAAGACCTTTTTATATGTAGCCCTCCGAGCCTTTTTTTTTTTTTCATTCGAGCCTGAGTGCACTGGCTGGAGCTCCTGGATGGTGAGATAAACTGAACCCTGCATGTTGTGGACTGGCTTCACCTTGTGTTTTCCAAATGGCCCTGGGGACCTGATGCAATCAGGCCCTCTGAAGTCAGTCTGAGTGTGTCTGCTCCCACAAGTCCACCATTAGCTCAGCGGCAGATGACCGGGTGGTAGGTGAGGACACCCTCTGAGGGGTCTGGAAAGGTCATCTATCCACTCCTGCATGGGAAGAAAAGAGCCTCTTGGTTAGAAATCTACCACTTATTTTCCAGACAAAGGTAGAACAGAGTGTCTGCGTCTATGCATGTGTGTTTCTGTGTGTGAGTGAATGCGTGAATAAGTGCATTCATGATTCTTTGTCTTATTTTGAATAAAAATGATACGATACGGTTGATATGTAAGAATGTTAAGCATTTCATTAAATGCAGTACATATGGAAAATTTCCAGTTTCAGCAGTAGCATTGAATGAAGCCGTTGTTTCATTAAAATATCTTTTTGGGGTTAATTAGAATGTTTGAAACCACATGCTAACCGACCCAACTTTGGCTTTAGTCACATTTGGCTTCTCCTGTGGATGTTAATAGGTTTTCATCAGTGGCCTTAATTCAGTTTAAAATATCTCTGCTGAAGTAAAACAAATTTCTCAATGACTGACTTATTTTAGAACTGCAACTAACATTTATTTTGATAATTGATTAATCTGTTGACTCTATTTTTACTATGTGTGGGTGGTGAAATATTCCTGCACTGTACTTTGATACTTTCGAACTTCAGTTGTATTTTTTATTTTTTTATTTACTTTTGTTTTTCAGTGAGGAAAACAGAATTTGCAGATTTTGAAATGGAATTTGCCTCTTTACTGTAAGTCGATCTCCTAGTGCTGCCACATACTGCTAATTTTACATATTGAATGACTGACCAATAAGAGAGCATATCCTTCGTGAATACAGGCTGAAAATTTCAAAATAATGTGATGTGTCAATGATAAAAAAAAATATCCCCATCGGCAAATTTGCATCATCGATTTTGTCAATTATGCTGACTTATCGGTGCAGCCCTAGCTAACTTGGTCTTGACCTTACACTTTACATGTCAGAGAGAGAGAGAGACAGAGGTGTGTGTGTGTGTGTGTGTGTGTGTGTGTGTGTACAGTGACAACACTGCCCCTCATCTTACATTATTTCTATTTTAACATTTTCATTAAAAAGCAGCATGTCCCACTTTGTGTAGTGGTCAATATTTACCAGGTCACAGGCAGTGAATAAATCATACTTGGACCAGGAGGTCAGAGCGTTGAAACACAGAGGGGAGGATGGTGGAACCTGCGGACCCAGACAGTCACCTTTCATCTGGTGATTTATAGAGAGGAGCGTTGACCTATAGTATAAGACCCAGCTTGCACTACAATTAATATTGATCCTCACAGCCTGGAGCTTGGTTAATGCTGATGGCCGAGAGAGTGCAGAGGGAGCATTTGAAAGGAAAATGTGACTTTCTGTACTGTCATTCTACGGGACTGTGTGACAGGAATGTCAAGTATGTGCTACTTTGTTTGTGGGAAATGGTTTGGATTTAGTAGACTGAACTTTTTCACTACTGCACCAACAAAGCTGAATATTTACAACCATAATATATGTGTTCCCAGTTACTGCTGTCGATGACCTGGGCAGTTATAGACATCTGTGATGGTGCAAAACATACAAAACAAAAGAGGTCATGCACAGTATTTTTAGATTTAATAAAATCACCCAACAAGTATGTTTTATAATAGACTGATATTTTGGTATTTAATGTATGCCACCTCAATTAATTGTTACATTTATTTCATCAAATTTTTAATTTCATTTTACCCATTGCTTAGCATCATTAAAGAAATATTAAGTAATCTAGAAAGCCAGCCCCCCCCCTCTCACCTCTCCCATCTCCTCAAGCTTTGGTGGCCTGACACAAAAAAGATAAGTTGCATTTTCACAATGGATGACCAAGCTAGCTATTGTAATAATAGGAAGAGTCCATTAGAAACATTTAGTGAAGAGATGTGACTCATGATGCAAAATACTGTTATTATAATAATGCTGCCTTGGTATTTGCGTTCGTGGCTTGAGAGCAAGGCTTTTTGCACTTGTAGCCGTTAATGTCTCATGACGCTGTCCTCCACTGCTGAGCTGCTGAAAGTGTGAGTTGGAGGGGGGAGGGTTAAACTCCAATGAGGGGAAGCTTTTGTTTCAGAAAAGAGAAGTCAGGCTGGAAAGTAAGTTTTCAGAGCAAGAAATCTCAGCACAGCTGGCCAAGTAACTGTTGAGTCATTGGTATTGATGACTGAGAGCCGCTGTCACGCGTGAGACAGCCTGGCCGTGAGCCCGCTAATTATTCATTAACTTGTAAAATGTTTCATTAAAAAAATCAATCTTTCCAGGAAATGTAAATATCATTTGAGACGCATGTGGAAGCAGCAGCATTTTTAATTTACAGTTTTTTTCATCATAGAATAATAGGTCAGCTATTAATTTTACCCTTTTTCCCACTCTCTATAGTTTTAAGACAGTAACTCAAGTGATAAGACTGCCTTAATAAATAAATATATAAATAACAGGAACCAGGCAAAGAAGCGAAAAAATGCAAAATGAGAGTTTTGGTGCCAGGGAATTGAGTGGCATATTAGAGAATCATGACTGCACGGATATAATCAATGCTTTTACCACAAAGAGTATTTGGTGTGTGGCATCTGGAGCACAAGACACAAACAAGTCATCATTATTTTTACTGGATATTAACACCTCCTGAAGTGCCGTTCATGGTGTGAGCTGTGTATAAATTGCACCACATGATTGGTATGAAATTCGCCACAGGCCCATAAATAAACAGCAGGGGAGTTTTGATAGGTGCGGTACAGTGTTTGCTTGCATGTCTACCAATAAATTTGGTAATTTTATGCACAGCGGTAAAGGAAAGCTGAAAGTTATATTTGTGAGAAGACTGAAAACAGTATTAAGGATAATAAATGCATTACGTGATAATGTGGGCGCTTATTGTTTCAGTGCTTGCTTACTGCTCTAGACAAAGGAAAGCCCTCGCCTGGGCTGTGTAAATTGTAAGCAATTTGTATGTGGGCTTTGACCGTTGACTGTTGGTGGCAGCCAAAATTGGCAGATGAGTGCCAATTTTGTTACAAGAACAGAAATTACACACAGCAGTCCAGTGACCAACAACTAATTCAGCCAACTGCAGTTATATTATTGTCATTTAATTCTAAAAACCTGACTTATTCCTCTTTTATAGCTTAAAATATATTCACACATACATAGAATTATTTTTTTTCATGGAATTTATATTTTATATTGATAAATGTTCCAATCCTTATATCAGGTAGCACATTACCTCTCAAATTTAAACTTAAATAAACTAACAGAGTAAGAGAAGTTCGATTTTTTACTTCTGAAGAACATTTGAAAGGCAGTGTGTGAGCTCTCTGGCTGAGCGTGGACATGGAGTGTGTGTGTGTATTTAAAAAACAGCCATTGTGCATTCAGCAGGGACTCTGTAATATACAGAGGAGGTTAATTGGTCGATTCAGCGTCCTTCCCCTCCTCTGTTCTGCCTCAGTGGGCATCTAATAAACACCCGAATACAGCCTCCGTAATGTAATTAATGCCTGTATCCAACTGTTATTAAGAAAATGCCACTCAGCAGCGTTAGTGCATGACGTTTAGGTTATGAATGGATGGTTGGCTAAACACACAAAGTGTACATGATGGGGAAAATGACATCACTGATAAGACAAACGATGAATGTAACAGGGTTGTCTCAGTGGGAGATTGTATAAAATCCTCTTTTGATCACATTCCGATTTGTCAAGAAACTTAAAATGTGAACAGTATTTATGAATCCTAATCCAGAGCTGCACAGCTTTGATTCAGTATTTCAAAGCGTGTGCAACTGCCAAGGCCAGATATTTCCATTCATACGAAATGATGTACGTGTCCCAGCATATCAAGCCAGAATCAGCCAGTGGCAGGGTCAGAGGCTGAGAAGGATGGGTGAGGGGTGTATTTTTTTGTAACTGTCATTTTTATCCTCTTACTTCTTCTTCCCCCGATAAGATGCCTTGACAACTGTGACCTTGATACACTGGCCTGACATCACACAAACACAAGCATGCTCTAACTTCTAGTCTGCAGACAAGGCTCGCTCACCAGTTATAAGGTAGTTTGCAGCTTGTAAAAAAACGGATTCCCCCTTTTTGCCTTTGACGTTATTTTGGGTTTTTTTTTTCCCCTCACATCCAACTCATTTCCTGAGCTGACACCTGCTTTCCATGCACAAAGATAGCTTACCAAAATCAAGTAAAATGATAGCCGAGTTGAACACAGTTATTTCTTCAAACTGAAAACTCCTACCAGTAAAATTTGGACATAACTGCTTTCTCACCTCATATTGAATGAGGCTCGGCCGGCGTTGCTGTCTCACGATGCATGTTTGCAATTGCAGTGACAAGAAAGAAAGAGAGAAAGAAAAAGAGGAAGCTGGTAGAGAAAGAAAGAAAATAATAAATAATAATAATATATAATTAAATAAATAATTAAATAAATGCACACACACAGATAGATAGATAGATAGATAGATAGATAGATAGATAGATAGATAGATAGATAGATATTGTAAATATTTTTCCCACAACTACATTGAGCTAGCAATGCAGTTTTGTGTAACGTGAAATTTGTTAAAGTTATTAAATTTACCCAGTGCTGAGGAAACATTCAGACTAATAGGCAACTTCAAACCGATAGTGTAGCTATACATTAGAGTGGATTCTTAACAATCACTTGTCTTGACTCCCTGGTCATGCTGATTATCACAGAACCATAGGAACTTAAATTACAGCCACAGTTGATGTCGCTTTCCATGCTAAGTGCCACAGGATTTTATTGCTGCACCCCTGTTCACCTTTAAAGGAGTGATGCAGTCCTGTTGTGGTTGAAGCCCCTCCCCTCTTACCTAGAAACTCAAAGAACAAACCAATTTCTGTAGTTTCATTCTTCTGCAGCCATTATACTATGCCGGCAGGATTAATTTGAGAATGATATATTGAGGTGAATATTCTCCACATAGGAGCTTTAAGTTTCAGCTTGTGCTTCTAAAGCTTTCACTTATACGTTATTCTTCCTCTCTGTCCCACTCTGCTATCTAGAGTGGAGCAAAGAGTCAAACTCAGGGAATATTAGCTGCTGATATGGCCTCTGATGGAATTACTGAGGAGAAGCTAAGTGCTATTTCGTAACTGGAGGAAAGTGAGTCACCATTTTTCAGCTGGATATTTTGAAGAGAATAGAGCCATTGTGCCGAAATTTCTTGACAAATTGCCCCATTACGCTACTTTATAAACTACCTTTCACCAAAAAGTCCAGCATTATTTATGAAATAGACTTTATTTTTTAATCCAAAGATGTTATACATTAGAACGCAATAAATAAATCCTGGGAAATTGGTACAACCACTCCCTTTGCTCAAAACAGGGAATTTCCCTACGCTGTTGTGCTTTATGTTGTGGTTTATCTTTCAGGTAGAAGGCCACAGATTAATTCAGTTAGCGAGTTCAAATCAAGGGTTGGGAGGACGGGGACGAGGATGGGAGGATAGACCTTTATTACTCTCAGTCTTTATTATGTGGCCTTTCTAAAAACAAATAAAAGATAAATGCACCTAAGCCTGAAAGTCTACTATGGGTTTATATGTTACATTCCATTTAATTTATGGTCTAAGATTTACTTCATAGGGCTATCTAATGGATAAGACGGGGAATAATAACAACCCTGTTACCCCCCCCCCTCCAACTGTGTAAGGCCAAATACAGACACTTT
>OMKZ01006486.1:2534-25344 GCA_900302535.1 Neoniphon sammara | reverse complement strand
TGGAATTGGTCTGATTTTTTATTTTTTTTTTTTCCATTGGGAGTCCCAATAGAATCTAGTAATTCCTGTATCATCTAATATTGGCACAGCCAGTGAAAATTGTTTAATGGAAAAGCAAAGCTCTTATCATTTTATTTGATCCTTGTTGCTTTTCTTGTTGAATATTTTTTTTGTTTTTTGTTTTTCTCCCAAAGCTTTCCCGCATGAAACAGAAAACAATAAGAGAATAAAAAGTCTGGAGCACAACGATGTTTACAACACAATGAAATACACAGCAGCTTTTTATGAACATTATAGGATTGATTTCCTCTGACATTAAATGGGGCATCACAGAGAGAAGAATGATTGTTTTATTCTCTTTCTCAGCTGGTCAAAGATGTCAAACTGACATTCACGGTGTGAGCCCAGACTCTTTTACTTGATGCTTCACAGCCCTTGTCTGGCAACTCATTCACATCCACCCCGCTGTCAGCATCACTCTCTCTGTGTGTTTTGGAGAGTGGATGGTGCAGAGCCAAATCAAAAATGGGGAACCAGAAATCCAACACTCCTTCTCTATATATTTTACATTTTTAATTTAAATACCTTCTTCTCCCCATTGCCATTCCAGGTATTTGTGAATTTTGCACGGCACCAGCATGATGAGGACTCCCCGCAAACTTTTGACAACCCGTTGTTCACCCCAGATGAGCTGCCTCTGCAGTCTGTGAAGACCTCGCAGGTTTAAGGGCCAGTCAGCGCTCCCTAAAAGCATCACCCACAGCACAGCACTTCAAATACCTCACGCTTGAACTTTGATTAGATTTTAGATTTTTAACAGTTGTTTACATTTGCCAGTAGTCCTAATTATGGTATATTACTGTACACAAGAATAAATAGATAAAAAAAAAAAAGAATTGTACTTGTACCAGATTAAAGGAACAGTTCACCCAAAACACACATACACAAACACACACACACAAAACATACCCCTCAGTGCAGTCCAGATAGTTTATGTGATTTGGCAAGGTTTTTAGTCTGCTGCAGTCTTCCTTGTCTCTATCACTGTTTCTTGCCAAAGGACACCAGCAAACTGTATCAATCCGCCTCTAACTCATAATCACTAGATACTACATACTCACTGATAGATACAGTTTGCCAGAGAGTGTTTTGTGTGTTTGGATTTCAGGAGACAGGAAAGGTCGCCAATCATACAGAAACTATCTGGATGGATCGACTGCATAACGGGTAAATGGGAAAATACCTTTGATGTATTTTGGGTAAACTGTTCCTTTAAGGATAGTTAATGCTCCATAATGAAAGCGTTCAGTGACCTGCAAACAAGCAGCCCAGCCATTTATGAATGTTTTCTCAACATAAATGCCAAGTTGTTGCACTGACTTCTGCTTTCAAAAGGTCAACGTTTTGTCACCAAGACCCTTTTTGAGCAGCCGAAGATGACATTATTTAATATCAAAGAAACTGTGCATTAAACTGATCTTGCTCAGGTTGTAGGCCTCAGTAGTCAGACATAACATTGATCACAAACTTTCCCCCACATATGGAATTTCAAATCTAACACATTTTCTCTATGGGGAAAATCCATGTTTTTTTTTTTTTCCCATAATCATCCCTGTCACACTCTGTGATTTAAAATGGCGTTTACAACTTGGATGTTCTTACCTGCACGTTTCTCTCTTAAATGAGACTGGATCTGCTGAATGTGTAATGAGTTATCACAGGAGGCTGAAAACGTAGCCATTAACAATTAAAATACATATTATTTATTCTTTTTTAAATTAATGACGATACAACGATATCTCACTCAGGAATGTTTACACGCACATACGTAGAGATATTTATGCCAACATGCTTACTGTTTATTTTCAACTTTCATTACACTGCATGACTCTGTACAACAACTACATTTAGAAAGAGCAGTGTCCCAAATCCCAAGCCTCTTTTTCATGCAGCTTACACTTCACTCTGTCCTCAGAATGTAAATAACTCCTCATTCTGGCCCTCACAGGCTTTATGGTTTACGTTCAGAGCTTGACATAATTTGTATGCTGCGCAAAGTCCTCATATTACTATCTTGTTCATTGCAAAGAATAATGAATCTTATTTGTACTGAATATTGCTTCATGCCAAGACCAGTGATTAAACATTTGCACAAACTGTCATGTGAGTGTGAGTTTAATGTTTGTACGTTGCCATATTTGTTCAGCAATTCATTGGGTCCCTGTTTAAAAGTCACTTTGAGTGACTTGTTCAACTTCCTACATTCTGCATGCTGTTTGATCGTCTTGTTCTTCCTTTTACTCTTTAATGTCTTTCACCACTTCAGTTGCACTATTCGTCTCTTATAGTTTTCAGTTGCTGGCTCATCTTTTTTGAGTCTCTCTCGTATGAGCCCTTTTAACAGAGTCCATGGGAAACCAGACTACAAATTGCATCCACAATGGGTGAGACGTTCCATTTCATATTTAGCAAGAGTGAGCCCTTCTCCAAGGGGAAGATGACACTTTGTCTGCAAGATGCCTGAGAATGAATTCATTTTCTTGTCAAACTCTCATACAGGCTCTCTTAGTTTGACTCCTCATGCTGTTTTCTTGTGCTTTCCTTTTATTCGTTTTACATTTTCTGACAAAATCAAAGGTACGTACGCCACCCGTCAAACCAATTCATTTCTCAATTCCATTCCATGTATTGTTGGTTTCTTTTAGACCAGACTGTCCCCTTTCAGACCTCCTCCAATTATTCATCAAGAATTATCTCAACACTGTGCAATTCTCCAAAAATTTCCGATACCAATTTTCTTGTTTTTCCCCTGAGTATTACAATATAAACCCTTAACTGATCCATTAAAATGTCTCTTCCCTTTTTCACTGTGAATTGTGGAATTTAATTTATATAGATTTTATATTTTCTGATTCAAGTGCAAATCCACCTGCTGTTTATTTTTGATTGTGAGGTCTTTCTGTGTTTGGCAGTCAGATGAGGAAAGAGATGACTGCCGCCCTCCAGGGGTTTCTGCTGTCCTCCACTGAAGGTATTTACCATGTTTCATACCCAAAGTAACATTAATATTCCTGCAAACACTGCAACTAGTGCATTGTTCAATTGATCAAATGCTGTATATGTGAGTCTGCTACTGTCTTGTAAGGATTTGATGACTTATCTGGTGTTGTTTTCATCCTGATGCACAAGCTAAACCAAGCTCTAATCCAAATGGACAAAATAAAGAAAAAAGGCTTAACAGAGATTCGGTAGTTGGCGATTCGATGTAAGAGCAATTTTTTTTTGAACCATTCAATTTGATGTAAACCACAATTTGAGACTTTTTGTTTAAAGAATCGTTAATGATTCAGTTGAAAGCATTTCATATCAATACAGGCCAAAATCAGAGAGGATTCATTCTATTTATTTCTTTTAGCAGATCAGTGCAGTTGAATTGACATAATTTATAATCCATGCATCAATGCAATGATTGAATCATTGCATTCAAGGTGATACTTACATACAGTACAATGTAGCTCTTGAAAAAATTTTAATTACCTTATAGGTGTACTGTTGGCAGTGTACAGAGCCAGGTGAAAGGATTAAAGGTGAGATGGGGTTTATCACTCCATTATATGCTCACAAACATCATAAAAATGCAAGTCTTCATTTGAGATTTTAATGGAGGCAGTATAACACTGAAAGATTCTTCAGCAGTAGCCTCAAATCCACCTGATTATTCGTATCACTCAAAGTAATTCCAATGCTGGAAATGTATTCTAGGAAAATTCTTGCTTTAACTTTGGCTCTGACTGAATGTTCTGCCGGTATAAGACCTTTTCTTGATCTTTGCTAGTTAGAATAAAGTGCCTATGGCAACGTGGCCCAGAGCGTGGCTTAAGACCCTTGTGGGAACTTCACAGAGGCGATAAAACTCAGGTCTCAAGGTAAAATGGTTTCTCATGTTCCACCATTATTCCGTGCTACTTTCTTTCCTTCTTTGATTAATTCATAGGGGGTTTATGAGTAGAGGCTACATTTCAGATCAAGAGACGTGTGTTTGTAAGAGTGAGTGGGCATGCTATTAATTCAGGTGCACCATTAGCGCACTTGCAATGCAGTGCATTAGTTTCTGGTTACATGCTATTGATGCATCACACCTGACCCTTTTCCCTGCAGGCATCCATTAAAAAGTTATGGCTGGTAAATGGATGAAAACTACTTTTTCTCATTTGAGGCTTCATATCCTTTCATGTACAGATACAGTATATTTTAATATATAGGAATTTAGGTTAATTTGTGCTCAGGGTTTACGTACATTAAGCAGTGCAAACCTTTTTCAAAGCACATTTTCGGTCACACACTGCCAATACTTGCATTACATACTCAGGCATTCATTTTTAAAAGTGAATGAATCTTTTCAATCCAATCAATAAAAAGCCAAAAGCAAAGCCAGAAACTGGCGTGGTAGTTCTTCAACAGAGACTTCATGCAATTACAGACCAAGGAGTTTGGAGTTGAGATAAAGAGGCAGATTTTTGTATTCATCTTGTTGATGTTGCACCAGACTGATGTTAATTCTTAAGTACCTAGCTCACAAATCTGTTGAAATGCCAAAAGACAAGTTGACAAGTCCTGTTTTTGATTTGTTTTTGTTTTTTTTAAATTGGGCGACTCAATCTAACATCCACATCAAAACCAGTGTACTTTACAGACCAACATGCTTTTGTTGAGTAAAGATGTAGTTTAAAAAAAAAAAAAAATCACATATTATTCATAAGGCCTGTAGCAATAGCAATGTCTGCCTGAAGCTGCTCTGTTGGTAAAAGTGCCTCAAATCTCAGTGTTTGAAAAAACTGCCCTCAAAAAGCTTCCGTTGTAATTGGCAAATGTTCCTATCCTGTGTTGCTTGTAAGACCATTTTTTCATTTTCTAAATGTGAACTTCATGGGTGGATTGATTGATTGATTGATTGATTGATTGATTGGCTGGTTAGTTGCTTGGCTAGTTGTTAGGTTGATTGGTTGGTTGGTCAGTTGGTCGGTTAGTTGGCTGGTTGGTTGGTTGGCTGGCTGCTGAAAAGTGTTTGAGGACTTTCTCCTGGCTACTGGACGCATTGTAACAATGGAATTAGTAGGCAGGAGTGTTCATTAATATATTAATAGTTCATACATAATTGATCATTGTCCTTGGACACTGAAAGACTGTCTCAACATTGAAATTCAGTGAAATCCCCTGTAAAGCCACAACAAATAACATTTTAATAAGGGTGGTACAGACCCATTAAGTTCTTTATTAGATATGCTGTGGGCCAATTTATGTCACAAGGGATTTTTTTCAGCATTTTATCCAAACTTTCCATTTGTGTGTGTGTTCCATGAGGCGGAAATCATGCTGCTGTCACCTGGCTGCAGTGTAGCTAAATAAGCTGTCAAACTGGATCTCAGGTCATTATTCCTTCCTTTCTCTACTGTACTCTCAAATTGAATACAATGCCTTAAAATCACTTTTGCATTTTCACACACAGTTTGGTAGTAATTCAGTTTGGTATGATGTATAATTTGTTATTGTCCACCTGTGTATATTAAAATATGGTCTGCTTAGTTTTGTATTTGGGGATAAGCAGTTGAGTTGGAGGATTGTAAAAATGGTTTATATTCTCTGCAGAAGTAACTTTTGTCTGTAGTCAACAGCTACATTGCTTTATTGTGGATGCTGAACCAACAAATGTCTAAATAATTCAATTCTTCTTTTCAACAATTTGCTGATTCCAAAGGGATGTTCCCCATGTCAGATACTGTATGTCTGCAACTATTAACTGATCATCTATTCCTTATTATATCTCATGAAGAATGGTGTTCCCAAAATCTCTCATAAATGAAATATTTAATGCACACCTCTCTTGGACTATATTCCTGTTACCGGTTTATTTCTGAGAATCTAACATCAGAGCAGAAAATTTAATTTGACTATAGAGCTGAGCTCATTGTTTTTCATGGTATATGCTTGTGACCGATAAACAGCCTTGGTTTAGTTGCTATTGTACCTGTAAATCACAGCTGCATGCTCTGAAACTAGCCAATGCAACAAGCATATTTACCATAGGTAATTTTCAGATAAAAAATGATGATTTCTGAAGCATTTAGATTCTTTAATCCCAGACCCTATACATACAATAGCTCTTATTTGTTTGTAGACCAAAATCTGGGGCATGTCTTACATACACTCATGTCTTACCTGTAAAATATCTGAATATTAATGAACACGTCAGGATTTAATGGACAAAAGGACACCTTTGCAGACAAGCTAAAGGCTCATATTTGCTTCAGACAGGTCGAACAAATCAAATTCTTCACACACGCACCTGCAGTGTGTGGCTGTCTGCAATTGGTTTAAAATATGTGTTTCCTTGTGTCGCCTTGCAGAAAAGCATCTCCTTTCCGCTTCCACTTCAGTGTCTTTGTTTACATCACCATGCTAACATCTCATAGTAAACCCTACTACTCTTTTGTCCTTCCTATGTTTCCTTGTTTTAATGCATCATGTAATGTAACAGCTTCTACATTAATCAATAGTCCTGCACTTTTCCAGGGCAATTGTTGTTCACTGAGTATCTGTCGGTGCTATTTCCGGTTTCCAGAAGTTCCGTTTGGCCCTTTAATCTCGTTCCCCCGCTGGCGTAGAGCGTAAAGAAGCAAACAAAAAGCCACAGTGAGTGTACGCAACTTAGTATGCAGTGCCACGTCTAACTGTCTTTCTATTTCGGGCAAGTTTGACTTTGCTGCCTCCTTTAGTCATGTGGCTGACTGACCCCTGGGGAAGCTGGTGGTGAGATACCAGTGGGCTCTAAGGATGTGCTGTCCTCTTTTCTCTGTCTTTGGTGGCAGGGATCCAGTTTAATCACAACCCCCCGCTATGATCTTTTACATGGCAGGACTGAGTCAGAAACAGCAGGCTGAAGACAGAAATGGCAGGATTGAGTCATGAATACCAGCATTGAGTCAGAAATGCCTATGATGACCAGATAAAGTCAGTATTGCACTTTTCGTCCATGCCTATTTAAGTTCCATCAAGATGCCTGTTTTGTTTTTTTGTTTTTTTGCACGTGTGTGTGTGTGTGTGTGTTTTTTTAAATGCGAAACGGCCACCTACTTCCCTGAGGTGTCATGCTGTGGGCTGATGAGGGTTCAAGCTCGTTGTGTGGGTCTTGGCTTGCTTTGATTGGTGTTCATTTGAGATCTCCAGCAGTGAGGGATGCTGTAGCACTGCCGAGATGTCTTTGTCGAAGGAGGTGGGTGCCGTCTTTGGGTCCGCTGTAATGGCACCGTAAGGCGTGAGCTGTCCTGAGGGCTGACGGATTATGCCCATTTTAATAATTTAGCTTTTAAGTCACCTTAGCAGTCACTTGCAAATTACTTTCCCTCCAAATTCACTGCGCAGCGTCTCCTTTGGACTCGCTCAGCTCATGTAAATGACAATTGTCTTTTTGGAACATTTCTGAAATGATTATTCTAATTCTAACGAGAGAGGGGAGGAGAATGTGTTCATATTGAAGGAAAATGGATTATTATCACCCACAGACACCCTGAGGACAAGCCTTATCAACAGTCAAATCAAGCCATCAAGTACTTTATCTATCTCTATTTTTTGCCGCATCTAATACCCAGTAAATATGATCCAATAATGATTTCTTCTACCATTTCCTCCTACCTATTTTATCTCCTCTGAAAGGGAAAGTATTCATGAAAAGGACCTTGAATTGTCCAGCATAACATAAGTATGAGCATTTACAAAACTTAAGGCCATCTTGTTTTGACAATTAAAGCTTCCTGTCAACACAGATGTTTGATTTATCTGACAATAGCTGTCGACTGTATGAAACTTAAGCTTTTTCTGTTATTTATGCAACAGTTGTCTAGGATCCTCTATCTAATTTTCAGGCTAAAGGTAGCCATGGTAACCACATTAGCGCTAAAAGAAGCTGTAATTGGGGAAAAAACCCACCAGGGCTAATACTGACCAAACATGTCAGAGAGAGACTGTTGATCTCTAAGCAACAGTTTTCCTTCAAGGATGTATTGAGCAAATTCAGATCAAGGATCCTGCACTGGCTTTCATCGTACTACAAATGACTGTTTCTCTCTCTGCACTTTGCAATTCAAGATTCAATAATATCAACCAAAGGCACGATGAATATTTTGTACATATAGCCCCCACAATAGATGTGTTAATATAGAGCTGTCATGATCTTGTCTGGACTTGATATTATCTGGGGTTTTTTTTTTCTGTGTTCACCTTTTCTATTTTTGTTGCATTCAACTTAGTCAGCCTTGCCCTGTGTTTTGCCTTCCACCTTTTGTCCTCCCAGCCAATCCTCTTGTGTCCCTCCAGTTTTGGTCCTTGCTCACTCACACCTGTACCTTGTCCCCTGATTAGTTCTCCCAGTGTATATATATCAGTCAGTTTCCTTTGTTCCCAGCCAGTTCGTTGTCTTTGGTTCCCGTTCTGTTCCTGCTGTACGTTTGCCTTGCTGCACTACTGCCAGTAATGATACAAGACTATTTCTGGTATCTGCCTTCCTGCCTGGGTCTCTGCATTTGGGTCCACTTGCCTGCTCCACTGTGACTAGAGCAGTCTTTAAACCTGTGTGCAGTGCCAGAAAAATCAATCTGCAGCACGCTGTATGGTTTATAATAGATATAATAATTTATGTTTGTAATGTTTTAAATACTAAAAAGAAAAGATCATTTCAGTGGTAACACTTCAGTTACATCTTTGATAGAGCCTATTCCCTGTAATATGAAGTGAAGATACAACTTACCCCAGAACCAAACCTGGGATGAAATCACCTGTTTAACTGAATAATCAACAGGACAACAGGGAAGAGAGAGATACAAAAATAAAATCTCATAAATTTAGTCTCCAAAATAGATAGTGTTTGTCATTTATTGTTTTTAATTATTAGAAATTATTTTGCAGATGTTTTTATACTTGTAAAGTCTATTTTTTAATTGCTTCTCATAGGACCAAGGACAGAAATGATGTTTTAAGATGATTAAAAATACCATTATAATTTTCAACAATGTTCCTCAGTTTTGTGCCTGTTTAAAATGACCAATCAATGAATCTTAGAAATGCTGGCAGTATCTAAGAGCATTTCTATTAGGTCAAGATGTCATGTAAGAAATATTTTTCAGTTTCAAGAATATAAAAGAACAATTAAGCCCAAATAAAATACACATTAAACCAGAAGATGTGTTTGTCAAAGTTTTGCTCTTCATACTCATTTGTTTAAGCTCAGGGTTGGGGGATATGAAGACTGAGGTAACCATGTTCATGAACCTTTGTGATTTATCACATCCTTTCCTGCATATGCAGCGATGTATTGTGCTTTTAATACTTGCAATATTGTGAGTAAATATGCAGATTTTTCAGAGTCCTCGCACCAAGCTGTAAACATAACTAGTGCTGAGACAAACTCTGAATGCTCAGTGGGGCTGCAGCACAATAATATAATAATGCATTATTCTGTGTCAGTTACCCTGTCAAGGGCACTATAATTACAGATCAAATGTGAAAACATTAAAAGGCACCTGCACTGTGGGTCTACAACTATGAAATACATGTACAGCTGTCCTTGTTTGATCAAGTTAGACGTGAACTTTTTTTCAGTCATTTACTTAAGATTACAATCCCACATACAGATCGTATTCTCTGGTCTTAACCACGGTGGAAAAATCAGCTTTCATTTGGGAACAAATTTGATTTGTTTAGGTCCATACTGTGCTAAGTGAATCAGGGTTATTCACTGGACATTTTCTGTAGCCTGACATTATCATACAGATTTAGGTGATGAGGAGAGTCAAAGCGGTGATTATTTGGTGTGAAGTAGGGTTTGAATGACATTGTTCTCACCAAATTAACCACACAAAAAGAGTAAAAGTTAACCGCTTCAAGCAACCTTGGTGTGAACTCACTTTAAGATTTAGCCCCATCAGCACCATACTTGCTCCATAATGACATTCAAATAACATTATGTAAATGTTTTAGACACCAGTGCAAATTGGTTAACAACATGACTGTTTTTTTAGCACAAGCTTGGCAATAACTCCTCAACAGTTTGTCCAAGTCATGCCAGAAAAATCAACCAGCAGCAACACCACAAAAGTCACAAAATTTGCATCTTGTAATCACATTTGGTGGCCAAATATTAGGTCAAATTTCAGGTTTGGTTTTGATTGTTGCAGGCAAGTGGTATTTATGTCTATAATTCAAGTGCGGGCTCAGACTATCATTACAGTTTGGTACGCATGTATACACACCCTGATATCCGTTTTGAACCTGCAAACCTAATTTCATGTGTGATGTATCCAGGACAATCCTCTGACAGCCATGTGTGTCCCTGTTCCACCTCACAGAATCCTCCTTTCTCACATCTGGTTATGTTTGTTTCATTGTTATGCCTCGTCTATTAGAGGCCGCCTTGAAGTCTCAACAGCGCTCGTGACTTTGTATGTAATTTTGTCTAGAAAGTGAGGTACTCGCTTGAAAGGGCACCAGTGATCTCGTTGACAATGGAGGCGAAATAACGAGCACGCTCTCGCAGCCTCTTGCCACTTCAAAAACTCACTGTCTAATGGGTTGGCGAAGAGGCACAGTTTGCCAACGAGGTTGGTGGAGGAGGGAAAGGGGGCATAAAGAAAGGGAAAAGAAAACTGAAGGAGAGTTCAAGGCCCTGCCGCTCTCATGCCTGGCTGTTTCTCCTCTCTCTCTTCCTCGCGCCTCCTAGAGTTTTCCAATCTGTTTTGTGGCCGGGCACGCCACTCCGCTCCCGGTGTTTATGTGACATCATGAAGGGTTTCGGCTTCCCCCAATCCACTGACAACCCAAAGCCATCAGAACACACCCGCAAGCCAACTTGGCAGATGACAAAGCGCCGCTGAGGCTGTCGGCGGGACCACGCAGCTCCCAGCATGCTTTGCCCTCAGCACGTCACCTACCCAGCCTGGCACAGCCTCAGCCTTGGAGACCACCTCATTATTCACTTTGACGGGGTTGTATGACCCGGCAGTGATGCCCAGGCTTGTTCTGGGACCACGAGCAGATGTTTGACTGTGTAGCCATGCCACTGTTATCATATTGCATCTAACCATGTTCGCGCTTATTTCTAAATAAAATGGGAACAAAACAAGTTGGTCAGGGTTGGTTTGTTTTTCTATTTATTTACCAGATTCTCACATGGAGCTGTATGCAAAAACTGGCTGACACAGTAGCTGTGCCAGGACGTGAAGCTCCGGGAGAAAGCACAACCCTGCAAGAAAAAAGAAGCAATGTCAGTGTGATTTTTAAATTGAATTGTTATTCTTTCTGAAGTCTTTCCCCTTAGGGTTAGGGTTAGAAAAAAAAAAGTCAGGAAAGAACCTATTAATGCACCACACACATCTGCCTGCGTGTGCATACTGATCAGCAAAGCTTGATCGAGCACAGGATGATTCACCCATGCCTCTTTTTTGATTGAGCGATTCAGGGCCGCACATGAAGGGCAACCATGCGATCCCTTTGGTCCTGAGACTCCTCGTGAAACATGGTGCAAGAGCCTGTTGCTAAGCCCTCTAGCAACACAACCCCTAAATTTTCCACAGGCATGGGGATTTTTTCAACATATTTTCTCCTCCCTTTAATCAAACGAGGTTTGACCTTAGCGTCTTTGGAATACAAAGTAGGCTAGGCAAAGGGCCCCTGTTTAAAGCCAGATTTGAATGGTGTAGCACAGCTTGGAAACTAACAGTATCAGCACCCTGCACTCTCACAGATAAGTGCAGCCGGCGAAAAAAGAAAGGAGAGATGCATATGTTTACTATCAGTACACTTTGCTGCATCAGGGGAAAACAACATAAGGACATACAAAAATGGCTGACCTTCAAAATGCTGCAGCAGCAGGGCAAGCTCTTCCAGTAATCCTTATTTTTATGGTATAGCAAATGCAAAATCCAACAATAAGTCAATGATGTTTGTGTTGATGATACAGATCAAGACATTTTTCAGTTTAATTTGACAATCATATGTTGCAAAATAAGGTACTGAAATTGCAGCAACAATGAGCAACAACCACAGTCTAAACTTTCTTATTCAGTTTCAATGCACATTAATTTAAGGCAATGGGGTGCTCTCTCCAAGATAATGTTATGAAGGTAACTTAAAGGAAAGTTATTGTGTTTTTATCTACAGCTGGTATGATACAATATATCAAAGCTTTATTTAGTGTATCTTTATATTGCAATGTGACATCAAACAATATTTAAGGTCACAACAAAATGTTTTTGAAGGCATCTTGCTTCCATAATACATTTCCTGCAGGATCACTATAGACAGGAAGTAAAAGAATTTGGATTTTGATTTAGAAATACAAGAAAATAAAGATTGTGTCCATTTATTGGCATTTAATGTTATTTAGGTATATATTATCACATGGAAAATTAGCTATCAAGGTGATCAGCCTGCTAGTATCAAGAAAATGATGCTTGATTCAAGAAAATTCTAGAAAAAAGTTGATTAGCAGTGGAAACAGATGGGAGTATCTCATCCCACTGGCAGATTTTTTACCTTGTTTGAAGAAAAACAATTTTAACACTGAATATGAGACTAAATGACTTAAGACGGAGGTTTTTGCAGTGGATGTTCACAGTCAATCCCTTTTTAAGCAAAATGTTGGTCTCACAATATGGCTTCTGGTTTTGGAAACAAAAAATACTTGAACTGTAACAGTAAACAAGCAAGTGCATTTGGATTCTAGTAAAGGATGCACATTTGCTGCTACTTGCTCTTTGTCAATGCAGGTTAACATATTGCTGCTTCTGTAGTTTTTCCACTGAGTGTGTAGGTATGGTAGTGCACACACAGATGCATGTATCTCTGCTCGTTTATGCATGTCTTGGGGACAGAGAGCTGCTTCCTACTGTGTGTACGTGTGTACAGTGCCAATAAAAGGCCAGGCCAATCGATCAGCAGGGGCTTAACAGCTTTAGTCAAAGAGCACATTTTGGCCTCCTGCTCTAAGCTCTGCAGGCTTCCTGTGCCATGGCTGTTCTCTTGCTAAGTCCAAACTCACGGACTGCAGTTTTATGTAGTGTGACGTTGACAGAAGTGAATAGTTTGCAAGGGCGCAGGGCCGCGAGACTGCATAGAAGAGGCTAATAGGATGGGCATCTGCCAGCTGACGTCTTTTATATCATCATATCCGTAGCGCAATGAACTGTGGGAGACTAGTAAAGTCTGCAACGTGGCGCACTCTCTGGAAGTCTGCGCGAGAGCCTTTGCAGACTTGATGAATTTTGGCAGGGGACATCCTAACCTCGCCTGGACCTCACAGGAACACGCCGCAAAGTCTGCAAGTCAGCAAGTCCAGGGAAGTCCGGACTTTAGGATTCAGCATATCTCTCCTCTCTGTACCCTCTTTAGTTGTCTCACAGGGAGCGAGTGGCCTGAGTAGAGAGAGAGAAGAGAGAGAGAGATTCAGCTCTGACTGTAGTTTTTTTTACCCCAAATTTGCTAATCCTTGCCTTGCTGAGAGTGACAAGTCTAATGTTCTTTGCTCTCATATATCTTGCGCTTGAGTGACTTGAGTGATTTATTCATACAAGCTCCGACGTTCCCATACATGCCTGTAGGTGAGAAAAAACAACATAAACTGAATTTTCTGTTCTGCGGGAATGATTGGACAGGATGTTGTTTTTTTTTTCCTTCAGCATGGTTCCAATAGATGTGTATCCATCAGGCAATTTTTGAACAGCGTGTTTGATGTAAGCAGGCCTTGCTTGTGCAAAACAAAGAGGTGGCTATTTGTCAGATGGATATAATAAAATCCGTCCCCTGGTTTGTGTGCATGCATGTGTGTGCTTATGCTTAAATATGATAGAATATGATAAGTGTATCATACAGCGACAGAAGTATATCCAACAGGTTTCTTTGTATCACGAAGCAATAATTTACTCGCTGTACCACCTGATACTGATGTCTTTTCATGTCATCATCATACATGTTCGGCAGGTGGAAATAAAACACAAGGTAGACAAGGAGAGATCCAACATACTGCATCACAAACAAGTAGGGTAAGTAGCTTTAATGCCATAGGTCTTTACTTGTCTTACTGTGACTGTGACTGTGATAATAAGGCTGCAAAAACAACATAACGCTAATTCTTGCAAGCCAGTCGGAGTTCAGCACTGATGTGACAAATCCGTTGTAGCCATTTGTTGTATTGCCCTCAAAATGCACTTTTGTTGTAGTTGTTTGTTGTATTAATTAAGTTGTTGTTTTCTCCATTTGCTCTATTTTTAGCTCGATTCTGTTCTTTGCTGCTGCAATGACCCAATTTCCCTACAGGGATGATTAAAGTTTCATATAAGTAACTGCTATCAGCCTTGAAAGCATTGTACAAAGTGTCTAATGTGATTGCAGTTACCTTTCCGCCAATTTCAGGGACTTTCTCTTCTCTGAATTCTGAATTATTCATACATTCTGAATTTTTAGAGGTTTGATGATTATAAATAAGTATCGCTATATTGGTGCAGTGTCTCTAGGCCCATAGAAACAGGCCAATCAGGTGGCCACTGAGCGGTTTTAATTGGGTCTGAGAACATGTGAAAGTACAGTGGTTAAGCACTTGGGTGTAAGGAGAGCTGTCTTTATTAACCTTGTTACCATTTCCCAGACATCTAGAGTACCATTAGTTTAAACATGAGAACAGTGTTGATCTCTGGTTTATAACGAAGGTTATCTCTGAAACAAAGCAGCACCCCAAGCAAGAGAGATTTTGGTGGAGCGTTACAGTCAATATTATTTCTATCTATTTCTATGTATCCTAAATGATCTATGTAAAACTGGGATTTCAAGCCATAAGCAGTTGGTGAGTTACTTTGAACAAAAAATGCTTAATTTCTATATTATGCACATGAATAAATAGCAAGTCATCTGAAATGTAATTAGTAAAAAATTGATTTTAAATTGCCATCAGTAACTGATTGCTTTTCAGAGAGAGCTAATCTGTAATCAGCCCATAGCACATTTCTGGAGTCATTCACTGAACATTCAACCTCATTTTACCCTCGCTGTTAGACGGCTAATCAAACCACTTTACTTGTCAAATGGGTCACCAGTACAGTCAGAAAAGAACACAATAGCTCTTGGCTTTTAAGCAAAAAACCTTTGCGTTGCGTCTATGTGTTTGGTCCCAGCCTTGCAGCCTGTTGTTTAGCGGTGCCAGTGGCTGTAATTACGGTGCGCTCCAGCCCACTTGGCGTCCCACATCACTGGGATACTTTGACAGAAGAGAGGAGGAGGCGATACTCCTCAGCACGCAGTCGTCTGTGAGGAGAGGGCCAACCGAAGAAAGACCAGAGAGACAGAGAGATATGTTGCTTTCATACTGTGGCCTAAAAATAAACATTTGATGCAAGTCAAACTGCAACTGTAACCTGCACTCTCCCTGCCAATGGTAAACAGCCGGTTCAACCATTCCATGTGCACTGACACACACACACACACACACACACACACAAAAAAGGTCTGATTGGTTAAATAGTACGGGATGACTGTTTGTTTTCAACAGTTCATTTAATTTCAAAATGTCAGGTTATATTTTGCAGGAAATGATTAATTATGATTTCCACTGTGAACAAATAGAAAGCCAAATTAGGGATTTGGAACATCTCAGCCCTCTTTTTTTCCCCACACTGTAAAATAGTCAAAGGAAATCCTTGTTTATTCACTACTTCATCTTCATTTAAAGGCGGGACAAAAAGAACAGGTGCATTAATGTATGTGCATGCGTACATCTATTTTGCCATATGTTTCAACATCCGATTTATTTTCACCACCACAGCGGAGGTACAAAATTGGTAAAATGCAACTTTTTTTTTTTCACCCAGCTGCATCTGCAGGTGCAGTCAGTAAACATCTGGTTCGCCGTGATCTACCACATACTGCCACACTGTGAAAAGCAGCGATAGAAATGAACAGGACAGGAGACCGAGGAGATGGAAAAAAAGAACAGGACATAAAAAGCCACAGTGCTCTTTCGATGAGCGAAAGCCTCTTGAAAGCAAGAGGGCAGCTACACTGTCTAGGTCAGTTTGACCGACTGAGTCATTTAAAATACCACTTGTATCAGGCTGGGTGCATAGGACATGAGACCTGCTCTCAAAGGACAAAGATGTCTCTGTTGTGTCAATTATATTCAGACTGTAAGAGGAACATGTACCCAGAAGTGCATCCAAACACGCCACTTTATGCCAACATTAGTCTCCTCCATTATACTCAGTGCAAATTATGTTGCTACAGAGTCTTTAATCAGTTTCATTTTTAGTTTGCAGACTTAACTTTAACTCAAAATGAACTCATGAAAGAAGATAATAACATCAAAATAATGGCAATGCAATTACCATTCTCTAAATCAATATCGCTATCTATCAATCTCTATCTATCTATCTATCGACTATGGTGGGCTATAAGTGATATAATGCACCCTCTGTCCCTCTTAGTGGACGTCCTCAGCTACTGGCAACAGTGGCTGTGAACAAATAATTTTGTTGGTCAGTGTAGAGCCCGGCCATCTCAGCAAAAATCAATAGATATGGTTAGTTTAATCATTCTCAACTAAAAAGTCAGTTAGGTGTTTAGATACTTTCAGCTTGTTAGCTACTAAGTGAGGATCTGGTCAGCTAACCATCACAGTCACATCTGATTTGCACACCAGCTCGGCTTAGCGTAAATTGTGCCCTATTCACATTAATGTCTCCAGGCTCCAACTAACGTCACCCATGTTCTGCATATTTTGAAGACAAGTTACCAGACTTGCTCATGTATTTTCAGCTGCTGCGCATATTCTATTGGTTGTTAAGTCCTGTTCCTCCCTCAAAATCTATTTGCCGATTTCACCGTGAAATTTGATGACATCATTCATGTTGGCTAGAGGATGGAATCCGGCAATTTTGGTGAAACCATGACCTTCCCTCTGACACCACCATCAGGCCCAGCGGGGCATTTGCATTTGAAATAACATGCTTAATTTGCCAGTGGACTCTAAGGCCATGCACACACCACATGATCATACATCACAGCCAATTTAGGCATCTCAGATGACCCGAGACAGACCGTCAAGATCAGAGTGAAAACAACATGTCGTTGTTAGTGTGAGAAGGTCACCATGTCATGTCCCGCTCTCCCCATGCAGTCTGCAACTGTTTGGGAAATATGTATTTGATTTTTTTGTCGTTTCTCTTATAGTATGAGAGGGTACAACAAGCTGATTTGTCACATTTATCATGTGTGAGGCCAGACCTACAAGACTTCAATGTCTTCTCAACTCCAGTTTGAAGTCTGGCCCCCTCGAGATGTAGTGCCTTGTTGTTGAATCATGTACTGTGCAAACTTGGCGCCGTTGCCTCATCCTAAAGTGTGCGCACCATTTTCATGCAAGATGGGATTCGGCAGCTCAGCAAATGTGAGATGTCTTGCAACATTTGGTCGCGCAATATGCTTCTGGCCTAAATGGTCGTCTTCATCCATCCGATGAGGAGAATCGTAATGCCTCAACCATCACATTGTGTGCTTATTCTTTGTTTTGTTGTCAGTTGAGTCTAAAATGTCCTCACTTCAGTCAACCTTCTGCAATTTTGCATAGTGCAGCTTTAACATCTGTTGCCAAATACCAATTTCATTTGGAGGGCAAAATATATATTATATTTTCAAACTGCAAATGATTTTAGCGATTGGCATATATTATAGTACTGAATGCCACACACTCACACAAACACGGGTATATTTATTTTCTGATTGTGGCTAAGCATTTCAGCTGATCACAGAGCCCTGCTGACAGAAACCTCTTTTCAGAACGAACAGGTGTCACTAAGATGAACCCTGTTAATATTTGCAGGGTGAGAAGTTCACTGTGACCTGCACCCGACAGTGCCACCCAGAAGGTCCCTATCGCCCCTTCATGGCCTCACACAGAGATTATTCGGCTCAGCCCGTTGTTCCTCCTCCCTCTGCTGTTGCGGGATAGAGGGGGACATCTGGGATGACATTCTGAAGCAGATGCAAAGGGTCCATTACGGTCGCCCCCGGCTCTGCAGCCATATTTCCTCTATCAGCGCAACCACGGCGATGAGATTCTGAGGGAGGTGACCAAGAGCTTGGCTTCGTCTCGAGTGCAATCTGTTTTCCGGGGAGGGCAGGGCAGATGCAGTGACACAGACATACATGCCCACACACACACACACACACACACAGCGCGCCATATGGCTGCACCACATAATGAGGGTCACTAATGTGTCACCGAAGTGTGTGATTGACAGGTGGCAGGTGCACTGAGTGGCAGGTCCATCCACAATACAAAAGACGAAAACGATGGTGTCGTGGTGTCGCACACGCGCAGAAGCAGCACACGGAGGAAGTTTATATGGTCCGCTGAGGACAGTGTCAAAGCGTTTACCTGGCATGACCAGGCCAGCTGAATGCGGGGCCCTGATGAAATTGTTCGGATTTATTTGTAGAAGTTTAAGAAGCTTTCCTGTCCCCTTGTGCTGGAATATTTACTGACGCATTTTGGTCTTGTCTGTTCTGCTTGGTTTGAAATACTGTCACGGCTCAATATGATTATATTAGGCCTTCTCTCAGGCAGTGGGAAAGAGCACTTTCTGTAATGTGAATGCAGGTGCCTAGAAATATAGCCCTGTTGTTGAGCGCGCAGACTTTCAAGGGACTTCACTCTATGCACCAACATTTTTACTGTTGTTGGGGTGCATAGCATGTTGCATCTGTCTTAGCAAACAATAGCTTTGTGCCGTTTCATTTCATTGTCCAACAGACAAATTGTGAGCTCGCTAACAACATAGAAAACTACTGTACTTTTTTTTTCCATAAACAGTAAGAACAGACAAGCCAAAAGGCTCATAGTTGCTTGATGTTGGGATGAACTAAGGTCTGATGATATTACTTGTGGGTTAGTACAGAATGTCTCATGGGAGTTTCACAAGAATGTGGCATTAAAGGAACAGTTCACCCCAAAAAAAGGGAAAAGATCTTTTCCCTCTTACTCTTGCGCTTTTTTTTTTTTGTAAACAAGTGAATAAATCTGCCGGTGGGATGAGATAATCCCACTTGTCTCCAGTGCAGTTTCACTTGTTTCAGGAATTTTTCTGGGAATAAGTATAAATACATTGAAACAAGGGAGAATATGTCAGATCAGCCCACTAGTATCAAGAAAATGACAAATGATTCAAGAAAATTCTGGAAACAAGTTGATTGGCATTGGCTTTCACAGACAGACAGACACAGACAGACAGACAGACTGTATTTTGAGTGAACTGTTCCCTTAAACAGTCATAAGGGGCTGGGGTCATTGAGCCTTCGGTGTATATGTATACAAGAGGATAAACAATAAAACAAAACTTTATATTTGTTAAAACAGCATTTTATATGTCAGCGTTTTGGCCTGTCTTAACCTCCCTGGACTCAGTGAATACAGTAAAAGTGCAGCTGCACCGTTCTGAAAAATGAAGTATGTTTGTCAGTGTTAAAACTGTCAACCAAAAGTTCCAACTTTGGTTGTTGTGGGAATTATAACTTACTAATGCTTGTCTGCAGTCCAACCCTTGGAGGTTATCTGTCAGGGCCTGAAAAGCCAACTGGAGGTATATTTTGTGCTTTATGCTTGTGTTTTTACACCACAAAAACATTTCCATGGTTAAATTTTCAATGCCCAATTTTAGGCCCAGCCAATTTCAGTTCTAATATCCAGTTTCTGCTTTTCCATCTTTCAGCAAAGCAAGCAGTAATAATGTATCTGCATTGCATTTGCTGCTGTGCCACACACATTTAACTGTGCTGTTTATTAGAACTGCAAATCAATGTGTATGTGCGCCTGGGTCCTCTACCTGAGCTTATTTGGCTGCATCTGTTATTACAAATGGCAAGCTGATGTGTTAAAATGTTTACAGAGGTAGGTAAAATGATTGAGCTGTAATAAATCATATTACTTTTAGGCTATATATGGCAAAACAAATAGATGCTAGTGATTCAGAGCAGCCAAATTAAAGATTTTCTTCTTTTTTTTTGTTCTTTCACTTGTCAACTTGCAGAAAATAGAAAACCTGATGGAAACTCATACAAATAAACAGCAGGGCAAAATCAATAATAACAAATATCAGTCTGCTTTGGAATAGGACCATTGATCTAATTCAGCCTGGCAGTTACTTTTCTGAAGTTTTATAAGATTTTTGAGTTTTGAATTTAGTTTATGATGGGGGCATATTTGAAAGTACATGGTGTTTTAGAAAAAGGTTTGTATAGGTGTTCAATCAGATGTTAAATGCAGAGTGCATGGGGATACAGTTGGCATTAAATACTTTAAAGAGCTGTATTTGAAGAGTGTTTTTTAATGCATATCTTCAATTTTATGTCCGTAGAAAAAAACAAAAAGTACAATGTTCGCTGACGTTGATGACTTGATCGTGCATTTCAGCACTGTCTAATTTAATGGAGAAAACAATCCGATCCATTGCTTGTGTGGTTTCTTGCAGTGTTTTCGATTGTTAGAGAAAGGAGAGGGCTGAGCAAGCTGTTAACTGCCATTCCCAGTATGTGGGCTCCAAGGCACATGATTGACATTTCCAAAGACCTCCAGAGCCACAGTCAGAGCCTAAAAGCTGCCGGATTTCCAGGCGTGTGAGCGGCCCCCTCGAACGCCCATCAATGCCGAGGCTGCGTGTGTGTTCCACCCACATTAGGCATCTCCCACTGTCAGAGAGACATTAACAAGGTAGGTTGTGGCCCGTCCTCTGCACTCACAGTCTTGTTTTTTCCTGTTTATTGTTTTCTGCACTCTCCCCGTGCACTTCCTAGGTGGAGGTGACGGACGTGACGTTGTTGACTCGAGGCACCGGCACTGACACATCCCAACACATATTTTCCAACCTTGAGGTGAATGCTGTCACTGCTGTCTCTGCTGTGATGTTGAGTTCAAAAAAACCCCTTGTGCTCTTTTTTTTAAAAGGACTTTTTGCCACCTGTCGACAGAGATGGACAAGTCGGCATGTGCAGTCTTACTACCTTGAGTTAAACCTGAGCTAACAGTGACAGTCGGTCATTAAGTTGATCGGAAATAATAATTTGGTTGGCACTGATTATAAGCCGCCTCTTACCTTTCAGCCAGGGATTCAAATTAAAGATAATTTATTTTTATAGCTCTTCATCACAGGCATGTCTCAAAGGATTTTGCAAGAATTAGCCTACGTAGATCTAACTATTCATCAATCAATCACAAAAAATAGAAAGGATATAATACAGAATACAACAAAATGAATGGTGTTTTGATTGATAAATACCAGCAGTGACAGAAGACAATTAGTAGAACTAGAGCTCAAGGAGATCTAGACCTCAGCCCTGTAAAGTCAAACTGATGCCCAAAATCTTTTTGTTTTTCTTTCTTTCTCAGACGGCCTATGGGGAAATTAACTGATGTGTTCATGCTGGCAAGAGGGTTGCTATAGAAACTTCACATATAATACTTGGGCTAGAGTTTGTCAGCGATGGGAAACAGAGAAAGAGAGAGAGAGAGAAGGAAGAGGAGGCTGCGTTGAATGTTCACTGGAGAGGTACTAGAAGTGTAATCATTTGCAACACAACGAAAAGTGCCATGTTTTATTTCTTCCCTTCCATACAACGTCCTCGCTGCAATATCCTCCTCTAATCATTACACCCTGCCAGACCGCTGAGGAGACAGTCGGTGACAGGGCACTCTTTAAGTTCCAGTATGGGATAGTCTAAATATCAAAGCTGCCATCATAATGTCACATTGTAAGATTATCAGTACAGTTGGACAATAAACTACAGCTATCATCAATCGGCAAAACATCCCATTGCCAACAGCATTGCATTCTGTATACTTTTGTCTGTATGGATGATCATTTTGCCTATAACATGCTGACCAGCTGAGAGCTTTAGGTCTAATGTGTTGATATGATGTATGCATATTGATTGGATGTTCTGTTACTGGCCCCTAGTGGTTCATGTCAGAAATACGGCTGCAGTATCACACTGAAACATCACATCTGTACAATTGCAACCGACTATTAGTGTGTTTACAAAAAGGTCAAAGTCATAAGACGAATAATCCAGTACAAGTGTTATATTCACACGGTTTTGAATGTTGGGCATATTACTTGTTTTGATCTGTGCCACCACAGTGCTAACTGCTATAAAATATCTATCAATCTATCCATCCATCCATCTAATGTCTAATCTATCTACCTACCTACATACCTACCTACTATATTGTAAATGCTGAAAAAAAAAAGAAAAACCTCTAATGATAAATTGTCCTTTCACCGTCTTTTCCCAACTTCTCATTCTCAGTCTGCATCCCATTTGCCTCCCCAGTCACATCTTTAATTACTGTCTTGAAAACAAAAGGTTAACTCTTATCGCATCCCTAAATACCCCCTCTACCATACCTCAAAGTTGTGTAATCTAAATGAATGGTGGGGGGGACTATTTTTTAAGGCTTTCTCTTTAAAGACAATACATTCTTTATGAAATCTGTTTTTCAGGTGAAGACGGGTGCACCTGTTGAGAGGGGAGATTAGAGGT
This sequence comes from Neoniphon sammara, assembly GCA_900302535.1. Classification (NCBI taxonomy): domain Eukaryota; kingdom Metazoa; phylum Chordata; class Actinopteri; order Holocentriformes; family Holocentridae; genus Neoniphon; species Neoniphon sammara. Next base: position 2,718 of record OMKZ01006486.1, on the reverse strand, counting down.
GATTACTGTAAATGGTGACATTCATTTATTGCTGCAACAATTGCGAAGGCTCTGCCCGTGATTTATGGCTGTCAATGCCCGTCCTAATTCCAGTCTGGGTGCCACGTGAGGTGAGCGTCAGTGCTAGTTGGGGCTTCAGGCACTGACAGGTGAGTTGCGGCGCTATCTCCCACATCTCCTTCTT
>OMKZ01006481.1:2294-21577 GCA_900302535.1 Neoniphon sammara | reverse complement strand
CACACACACACACACTCACACACACACACACACACACACACACACACACACGTCCCAGCCTGTGCTCCTCACCTCAACTCCTTCTTCACCTCCTCATAATCAGCTTGCTTCTGTAGTTTCTCCTCCAGTTCCTGTGAATCACCAAAAGAAATTATATGTTATTATAATAAATGAAAAGATAATCTGTAAAAAAATAAAAGCAATCCTTGGATCGCTAGATGTTACACACTGATTCTAGTAGTGACTTCACTTAAGCTGTCCAAGAGAATACACCAAGTGACCGTGATTCTGTTTGGCTGACCGGGAACACAACAGGGCAGGAAAAAGGGCAGGACAAGTAATAGTAGCAGTCCTATCAGAAGTGAAACTGAAATGTGTGCAATCAAAAGCCTGACTGACATCCTTTACCTTGAGAGTGGCAGTCTTGGTGCTGAGCTGCTGCTCTAGCTGTGTGATCTGGGAGCTGGTGGTCTCTCGGAGTTTGGTCAGGCTGGCCTGCAGTCTCTGGACGTCCTCCACCAGCTGGGCGGTCTCCCTTTCTTTGGCCCCTAGCTCCGCCTCCAGACTGGAGCGGGACACCACCTCCACCGCCTGCTCCTACAGGACAAACAGCACGGTTGTTTGATCTTAGCAAGTCAACAGCTATACTGTTTGCTCTTAAATGATCAATACAGACATACAAATAGTCATCAAACCAATCACTATCTCAACTGCCAACTCCTGCTTTCAGAAATCAATTAAATTAATCAATACAGCGATCACTATCCACTATCTGCACTGCCACATGTAAAGGGAGCTAATCAATACGTAGTTGATCATTTCAAAGCCCTGCTTCCATAGACCAATAATCAGGAATCATCAATTAACTAATCACAAGCATCCACTACCAGGATATCAATAAGGTGATACTGTGGGGTGGCAGTCTGTTTCTCAGTTAGCCAAACCCAACTCCCCCGGCTGCTGAAGGTTAAATACATTAATATAGTTAATCAATCACCAGCAAATCACCTATTACGACTTTGAAATCTTGCCCTTGGATATAAAAACAGTAGTCAAACAGTCAATCAATTAGGATCTTCATTTTATTGAAAACCCCAATACCTGAACTTAAAGATCAATGAATGGAGTCATCAATAAATCATAGCTTTAATCAGCCATTCACCTCTCGCGTCTGCCAAAAAAAGCAAACCTGATCCCCAATCAATCAATACGTCTTTGTGAGCCTGTGAAACGTGGTACCTTGTCAGGGTCAGCCTGGATCTGGCTGGCGACCTGCAGTGATTGGTTGGTCAAGGACAGCTGCTCCCTCAGTGACTCCGCCTCCCTCTGAGCTGCTTCTGCCCGCTGCAAAGAGAGGAAGGACAGTTAAAGGAACATTCCACCAATCTTACACCGTTACATATCATCAGTCTGTGATGTTCGATGCAGTCCAGGACTCAGCTTGTGATGAAGAGTTGCAATTTACTTTTTCATGTACCCGCTTTCCCTCAACCTGCCTCGGCCCCAGAGAGTCTGGAGCGTTCAGCTGTGGGTTATGTGTGTAGGTGGAGACCAAGAGCGATTGTGATTGCATAGTAAGAGCTAGAGAGCGAGTTTTAATCCAGTGGAGAAAAAGTGAGAGTCATGCCCCTTGCTCAAAATGCAACATGTCTTATAGCTGCATTGCATTATGGTCTACTGAGGTTACTGCCGGTGAAAACAGTGGTATCTTAGCCACTTACATGATGGATTTCTTTCTGTGTGATGGTTAAACATTGGTGCAAAATGTTGGATTTAGAAAGAAGCCTGAGCTCTGTGATTCTGAGGGGCTGCCACCAAAATCTGACTGTTTGCTTACAAATGTGAACATCAAATTCAGAGGTTTTTCAATAACTTTCAAGGCCTCGTTTGGTGAAATTTAAGGTATGACATTACAAAGGCCTCATTTTGAAGTAAGTAAACAAATCTCCTTTGAAGGGTTTTTCTCAGGATGTTAGGTGTTGGTCCTCAGACCAAGAAAGGTTCAGAGATCTTAGGCATTATGATGAATTTGGGTGCTTATATTTTTTTAATCAGGTACTTTCCATCTATTCATTTCATATTCCATCTATTCATTTTCAAAACCTTTTAAGGCCTTATTTGTTTTTCTCAAACCCATAAACTTTCAAAGATTTCAAGGACCATGTGAATTCTTTGTTAATGACTGAAATTTTTTCTTCTATCAAGCAACACTTTGATATAAAGTTATGTTGTCCAAGGCTGACCAGGTATCTGCCAGAATAAGGAAAATACACAACAAAAAGGGCCCAGTGCATCGGCAATAGCTGTTTGTTAAACTGTGTTCAAATGCTTTCGGGTGGATTTTTCCTTTAAGTGGTGTAATCAAATGCAAAAAGAAAGTCAAGTGAATTGAAAAGAGACTCAATACTTCATATTTATGGCCAAACTGCCACGCTACTGTTGGGAATGATCTGAAATGCTGGCCAACTTGCCATCATTAGGAGTTATGGGGAGCCGATACCAAACTGTTCCTAATTGCAACCATATTGAGAGAGCTTATTGACTGGGTGGGAGCTGGGCTGCTACTCACAAAAGAAAAATCCTGTTTTCCATTTTCTCCTTATAAAAGCGTATAAAAAGTCTGTGACTGAGCTGGAGGCCATGCTGTCATCCTGTGTAAACCTCAAATCAGAAGTGTGAATAGTGTGTGTGTGGCATTATAGTTGGAGCACTAACCTCTAGGCTAATATTAACATTACATGCCTATGCTACCCCTTCAGCCACAAATCATACTCTTGGGCTAATAATGAAAGTTAACAACAATGACATTAACAGATACCACAGGAATATTTACAACACGAGGGCAGAGGGCGTGCTGGGGGGCTTCTCTCAGCTGGAAGGGCTGAGTAGGTGTCTAATGAACATGTAAAGCAAAAAGCAGCCCTCACAGTGATAATCAAGTCATTCTTTGTTAATGCAAGCTACACTTCACTGATTCTGTATAGATAACAATATGTACATATAATTCACATGGCATTTACCTGTAAGAACATACAGTATAACTATTTTATTTTTGTTTTTATCTCAAACATGAATATCTAAGGCAATGATAATATTTAGGTCGAATGAACACAGCCACTTTCTTAGTAAATAAAAAAAACAGTAAATCTTGATCCTGCCTTTAAAAGAATTCAAGGCGAAATGTGATGCACACTTTGAACACTTTGTGTAAAACTGCACTCTGAAGCGAGGTGTTACCTGATTGGCTCTTTCCAGGTCTGTCATCACCATCTCAATCTCATCGGCCCTGTGGAGGACACAGTTATTATTGTAAAATTTTTGACGATCCCAACATTTATGCTGCTGCTATTTCCTTAACTTGCTATATATCATATTCAACTGATGGGTAGAAATGAAATAATATATGAAGAGGATGCAATTTAAAACACAACATCAATCAAAGTGGGTTAGCTTAAAACTGAATCCATCTAGATAATAGCTTTAACACAGCCAGATTCAAGTTACATTGATATGAGCTTAAGTAAACCATGAAAATAATATAATAGCAAAAGCTTATTTAACGACACTTTCAGTACTGTTAAAGCCATGGAATCCAGCTAGAGCTGGTCTAACCAGACCTGCTGTTAATCCTTTATTTCTGTGTTTCTGAATGCAGTAGATACACCTAGCAACCAGATCAAAGTCTTTCTTTGGAACATGGGTGTCTACGGGTATGAGGTAACAAAATGCATTGATAATGCATTGATTTGGAAACCGCTGATGTCCATGGGAACACACATGGTTGATCACTTCACTCTTGACAGATGATGGTTGGTTACTTCTGTCCAGAAGTCTCTCTCTCCAGAAATATCTTCACGGCGCCCTGTCAGGTTATCAAGTATACACTCCTTCTGCATTTTTGCTGTGAGCTTAAACATGACCTAACACACCCAATGCTTTCCATCCTAAAATAAGGCCTTAAGAACACATAAGCAAGTCACTCAGTTTATCAATTTGTCAATGAGTCTGGACTAATTAGTACATAATATATAACATTAAGGTTAAAAAATAACATGTTTTCATTGTCATTTCTGACACTATGAGGTAACACAGGACAGAGAATGTGACGATGCTTTACTGACACAAACTAAAATATAAAGCACACAAATCACAAAAAAGTAAGATGTCAGTGTAAAACATGGAATATTCCCAGTGAGGAGCTACACTGAGCATGCTTTACATGTGTGTGTTGGTGCGCATGCATGTGTTCATACAACACACATTTGGAGAATGCCAATGCCGTGTCCATTAAGCTGCTGTCTAAATTTCACCTTAATCCATTGATTGTGAACTCCATAACCCAAGCAGCTTGTATGTGTGCGTGCATACATGTATTTAAGTGTGCCTGTGTATGTGTGTGCGTATGTGTGTGGGTGTGCACATGTAAGCCCCTAAGCCCAGGCCACACTAAAACAGAGGGATTACACTAATAGAGCTCTAAGTCCTAATACAGCAGACTAATCTGCTATGAAGCTGTGTGATTGTGTCTGCCTAATGGTCTGGATGGAGGCCATGGTTCACCTCTCACTTGCTAGAGGTCAGACAGCAGGGACACATCCCCATAATACCCCCTCTTATTGGACTTGGAGAAAATAGTTTAATAACCCTCTTTCATGGATGATACATCTACCTATCATTGTTTGCATGGGCTGATAGAGATATGGAAGAAACTACAAGGACAAAAGAAACACACAATGTAAATATTTGTTAATTACACTCAGATCAAATTACAGGCTATATGGCATGAACTGTTTAAGTGCCTAAATTATGGTGCCCTATCGGTTAATTAGTTGTGTTTGTGTGTATATATGCATATGGCATGCACATGACGGCATAAGGGAGAAATTAAGCAGCTACATTCAATTAAATGGGAAAGCATCACATACGATGCTGATAAAACTAAATGGGTAGCGTTAAACACAAAAAATGCAAAATGCATTATAGTGCACGTGTATCTATGTTTGTTTAAGACATTACTTAAAAAAATTGATATAACCATGTGGGTGCCGGTCAGTGTTAAAATGTTAGAGCATATTGTATGTGTACTGAAATGTCCATTAAGACCCAATGATTTCACTGCTATCTTTTGATAGTGAACCCAATAACCCACGCAGCTTTTGTGTGTGTGTCACAGCATAAAAAGTACGAGTATTCTATGTCCCATAGGCTTGAGTACTACTGATTTGAATGTGTTTAACAAAACAGACACAGTTGATATTAGGTCAACATTGTGCCACAGGCAATGCAGCAAAAAGAATCAGATGTGGGTGGGAGAGCTTTTCACTCTCCGCTTTTATTCTTTCCCTAACAGTTAAAAGGATCTAGTATGCATTTAAGCAACATAATAGTACACTACCTCACTGGCTTTTATCCTGTCTTAAGCTATAGTGTGCGGGACACACATGCACGCTCAAATGTGCGCGCACACACACAAATGTGGGGTCAGAGAGCCAACAAGCCAGAAAAGCTTGTAATGGAGAGCGTTTATGGGTAGTAATGCAACCCAAATACACTGCTGCTCCTGCTCCAAATGTGATCATTTAATCAAAGTACAGATGTACAAAGTCTTCTTAAATAACCTTTGGATTTGGCTGTATTTGGGAATTATAAAGGCAAAGCTAGAGGCTGGGGGCCAAAGCAGATCACAGGCGAGGGATTTTCTGCATATCCTGATACAGTCAGTCAGTCGCTGGGCAGGGCAGGAACTGTCCGCGGCCAGCCGATGCACCCTGCAGAATTAATTCATCAACCGCACAACAGCACAGGGAGGCTCCTTCATAATGTTAAAGCCTTATTTTATGTCACCGAAACAGATCCTCCGACCTCGGCAGAGCAGCCACAGGGAGGAGCCAGAGAGCACATGCACGGCCGCATTAGAAAACACACACATACATGTGCGCGCAAACACACACAGTCCTTTGTACCATAAAAGCCAGTGGGTGCACCAGTGACATCAGTGAGTACTGTAGGACTTCTGAAACAAGCCCACAGCCCTCTAAGCCCCTACTGTACTTCCTCCATCTCAGACAGGCCTTTTCATCTCTTATCATCTTCTCTCGCGCTCCTCACTCAGCCACTCCTTTTCTTTTCCACCCTCCTTCTCCCTGCCTCTATCCTTTCCCTTCAACCCTTTTCTTCCCATCGCCCTCCACTTTCCTCCTTTCATCTTTTTCCCTTTTTCCCCCCCCTTCCACCTCCCCTCTCTCATCTTTCGCCCTCTCTTCCTCGGCCTCTGTCCTCGGTGCCAGCAGGATATTCCCCTGATTTAGATTTTCATTTCCCTCCTCTATCACACTCTTATCCCCTCTTCCTCGCTCTAGCCTCCAGCCCCCGGCTTGCTTTCTGCCCTCTAGCTTTCATCACTCCATTCCTTTTCTTTCCTTAGCTTTCTCCACATTGCGTTTTCACAGCATGTTACCTAAGGGATTTCAAGGAGGCTTAAAAAGGACCTGGCTGTGTGTTTGTTTGCCTGTGTGTGTTATGTACCATTTTGTGAGTATCTGAGACGAACACAGGAAAGGAAAGCCTATTGACTGTTGTCTAATTAACAGCAATTAAATGGCTTTCCCAAAATGGTATCATGTTTATGTGCACAGATAAGAATATACACACACACACACAGAAGCACACACACACACACACGCACAGCATCCTGTGGGGTTGGAGATCAATATATCATTAATCTTTAACAGGGACTAAACGGGCAAAATGCGCCCAGCCAGACCCTCACAGTGCCAGCACAGAGAGGGGGCTACGCTACATCTGCAAGGCCGCCCCCTCCGAAGCTCACACACCCCAGGCACTGCAACATCGACCAAATTCTCTGGGAGTCTGTGTGCATTTGTTTATTTGTATGTGTGTGTGAAAACGTGGATGATATGTATGTGTTTTGTAATACCAAAATATATGCAGTCAAAGGGTTAAAGTTGTGTTCAGCCAAACACTGGCGATTTGCTCAGCCAAGCAGTAAACGGGGGAAGGACTCCAAGGACTGGGAGGGTGCAGGGTTAGGGAGGGTTTGTGTGTGCTTTAAAGCGTTGCATTAAAATTTCAGATCACAGCACGCCACATAGTCAAGGACCCTGACTGCCTCGGGCTCACGAGTGAGTGTGTGTGCGTCTCTGTGTGCGCGCAGGCGGGCATGTGTTTATTAGCCTCTGTAAGCGAAGGGCCCTGCTGTATGTGTCTTCTCAAAATTCATTTTCCTCTGACTTGAAAAGGAAGGGAAAAAAAGTAAGGAAGGAGTTAAGTGTAAACAAAGGAAGAGGAGCAGTGCGATACAGTAATGGGAAAAGAGAATGAAGAGAGAAAGCCCCTCTGACTATGAAACCAATCGATTAGTGCCATTACACTGCATGCAAGATCTTCCTGTGGCCTTTCCTCTTACACACACAAACACAATAAAGCAGGTAAGAGATGGTGTGGGAGCGTGGGAGGCAAAAAAAAAAAAAAGTATTGTGAGGAAGAGAGAAAGAGGGATCGATCTGTTTTTAACGGCCAATCAATTTAACAACTCTGTTAATGGAGAGACACAGTGAGTTTGGGGCACAGTAAATGGGATGGGGGAAAACCTTGAAAATCAAGTTGATACTCAACCAAACACGGTGAGGGTGCAGGCCATCCTGACTCGAGTGCCATGGTGTAAGCACAGATTAAAATCGAGGGTTCTCCACATTTCAGCGAAACGTCAATCTGTTTTTGCAGTCAAGTACATCTATTACAAAGAAAACCCCATGAAAGGCCTTGTTTTTCTAGTCAGGAATTTAAATGGGGTTCTGTTGTGGTTGCGGATGCTCGCGTGGTTCTGGTTCTCTCTCCTGAACCCTGGGGATCTGAGGGCGACGAGGAGTGTGAATGTCATCGAGTGCCACTTTGCAGCGCTGAGTGCCGACACGGAAATGCTTCTGTTCTCATTCTCGCACGCCGCCGTGGATCAATAATGATAGATGCCCCCCGGCTCGAGTAATTGAAGCTACATTATCTCCAAGGGTCCAGTCTGACGCCAGAATGGCTTTAAGTCGAAAATCTCAAAGTCAGCCTCTCATCAACCCCCCCTCCTTCCCCTGTCACGACCCTGACGATCACAGAAAGCTTTAACCCACACCAGAAAAAAATCTCTATTTTGGTGCTCGCTACGGCTGTAGAAAGCAGTAGAATCTCCGTCGGTATTTACAGTGTGTGTGTAATGCTTGGATTTGGAGCCTGTTTAGCGTTGTGGGAGACAATCCAGCTGTGTGTAAAGGGGAGGGGCGGAGAGGAGGGGGTCCAGGGAAGCAGATTCACTAAACAGGATGATTATGTCAGGAGCAGACTATGAGAGAGCCAGAGGGTTGAAGTCACCCACACACACACACACAATCACACATACACACGAGTGGGAAGACATACTTTGCTGTGGACTCCTCGTCATACTTGGTCTTCAAATCAAAGAGCTCTGCCTGAGTTGTTTCAAGTGCTGCGAAATGGAGGGGAAAAAAAAAACTGTGAGCGTCTATTCTGAGTTTCTCACTGCACTGACAGAGTTGCCTTCAAAACAAGAACCTTAGGATGTTGCATAATATCCAATTATGAAAAATGTCTTTCGAAGCTGGCAGATTCTGCAACATCAGTTAATGGACACTGTTTTATGAGCTGGCTAAAACAACGGTGTAGAAATGTACCTGTCTGTAGGGACTGGGCCTTGTGTTCGGCCTCCTCCAACCTTGAGGACATGGACTCCTGGCTCTCGTGGAGTTTCCTACACACAGACAGAAAGAAAGCAGGGAGCGGAAAGTCACAGATAGAGATATCAAGTCAGTAAATCTTGGGTTCACACTTCGTGGCAACTGCAACTATTCTCTTTTTTCCCACCATTTCTGAAGTGTTTTCCCCTCTAAAATCCTCCCAACACAACCCACTCCTCATTAAGCAGCCCTATTAGGCAGGAATGTCTGGCCACTGGGGCACACTGCACCCGGGGGAAGAGAGAGAGAGGGAGAGAGACAGAGTGAGAGCGAGAGCAAGGGTGAGCGAGTGAGAGAGAGAGAGGGGGGGGGGGGGCAACAGAAACCACAAGGATAAAATAGATTCATTCTTAGCATATAAAAAGTTGGGCTCTGCTGAGAAATTGCCACTGCGTGTAAAAACATCAATAATCTAGCACAAAGACGGTCTTTATGGCACTCTTTGATGCCCCCCTTCTCCGCCAATCTGTCTCTCCTGTCATCTCTATTTTTCTGCCCTCTACTTCATCCTTTCATCTCTTTCTCTCTCCCTCCTTCCCTCACTCCTTCCAGGATAAAATGCATCAGAGGTGCCATCCATTTACTGCCCCTCTCAGACACAGGAAGTCAGCTCTCTGCAGACAGGAAGGGGCCTATAAAACACTGACGTACAGGAAATACGGTTGGACAATTGATCTTCTACTGTATGTCTGAAAGGGGCAACAGTCTTTAACATGGCTGGGCATGACACAATGACAAGATTAATGGCGGGGAAAGGTCTGAAAATGTGCCATTTGATAAACAGAGGGCTTATCACAATACTATCATTAGCACAACTTAAAGTGTAGGCTCAGGATTTTTATCATATTGATCGCTAAGCAAGACTCCTCTCAGGGCATTTTAATGACAGTAGTGCAGTTTGTGAAAGAAATCAGCGGTGTGATCAATGGGGCACCATCTTAGCCATTTATCTTGGAATCAAAACCAAGTGAGTGTGTGGAAGTAAACAAAACGGCAGACAATTTTCCAGAAACTCAGACATTAGTGAGAAAACATTTTGGACAACCTAAAAGTTGTCTAAGTTGATGAAAAAGCAGAAATTCATAAAATTAGATTAGATTTACTATTTTTTATGCTATGAACTGTTTCACTGGTTCACAAACAAGCCAATAATATCCAAGATCACTGATCACATTAGTTTTCAGCACGTCTGTTGCTGAGTGAGACACTATTATGTTCGTCCTTTTCTTTAAGCTGATTTTTTTCTATGTTGAGTGAGTTACTTCCTGAAAGAGGACAGTATCAGTGTCATTTATATGCAAATATTAGGTCACTCCTGCTCTGACAGGAGTTGATACATCAGTTCAGTGGTCAGCAACTTTTTTTCCTGTTCCTGAATTATCTGGTAGCCATTTTGTGCTTATTCATTACTGACACAGACTTCCAGTGCACCGGAAAATGTGCACACTTCAAAATCCCTTCAAAATGGGCTGGAGGAGGAGGAGGGCTCTTCCTTAGTTACTCCTTAAAGGCACAATAAAGCATTTTTTTAGAGAAGGTGACACCTGAGATATTAGGGCAGCAATTTTTGTAAATGTGGTTATTTTGGGGATTTCAAGTCTAGGTTGTTCTTTCATACACAACAGACGCCCGTGGTAGCAGTGAGTCAGAACAAAATGGCCACAAAATATCTTGATAAAGATAACAAATAACAGTCTGAGGTGTTGATTCCCATCAAGGCAGGAATGGCGAGTACCCACATGACAAAAATGCTTGCATTGTCCTTTGAAAAGGTCATTTTCTGTTCCTGCATTCATTTGCAAGAGGAAAGTAATGTGGGGAAAGCAATAAGCTCTTAGTCGTTGATTAAACTGATAATTTCATTAGTATAAAAATCCAAGGACTATTAGTCGACAAGGAATTACTTCAGTCAAGAATAGCCATGCTCTATCAAGCCATAAATCCTAAATATATCATTTATAAATTAACATTGCACCAGTTCTGCAAGAGGACAAAATGACCCAAAGGTTTCAAATAGCAAAATTACGCTTGTTACTTCAAACACAGCTTCAATAACACACGCACAAACTTACCTCTCTTTCTCTGCATAGTCGTTGTGTAGCTGAAGCTGCTTCTCCTGGGCCAGGTTCTCTGCTTGGTTCTTCAGAGACTGCTCGTACTCACGGATCTTCTCCTTCAAGGACTTGATAGTCACCTCTGGAGAAAGGGAAAGCAGAAAGATGAGGGCTGACAGGAAAGGCATCGGAGGAATAGGAAAGAGATTGGGAAACTGAAAAATATTGCAGAAAAACAACTACAGGTTTCCTAAAAATGATAAATGGCTGTGATGACGGTAATGTTTCTGAGCGGGTCGTTGACCTTTTGCACAAGGAACAGTTTCATATCCCGCGTTCTTCCTCTGTCAGCACAGGCGAAGGCCCTGGCCCCTGTGGGCCTCTGCCTAATCTTTACATCCATGACGGCTATAGAATATTCAGCATTCGCCAACAGCAGATACGGTGTATTCATTAGGACTGCATTAGCGCTGAAACCCCATAACCTGCTGACGGCTGAGCTCTGTATGGGGCAGCCTGAAATAAATCTAACACATAACTGGGGTAATAAATAGGCTTGTGTATGTGTGTGTATGTGTGTGTGCGCGCGCGTCTGGGAGAAAGATATAAGTGAGTGAGACAAAGATAAAGAGCACTGCTGCTTGCTGCCTTTGACTGAGGGCTCTTAGCACTTTGTGTGTGTGTGTATGTGTGTGTGTGTGTGTGTGTGTGTAAGTGTGTGCGTGTGTGTGTGATTTAAACTCCAGTCTCACTGCTCTGACACATAATCAATAGAGGAGAGTCCCCTCAGAGCCCTCTTACCCCTTAACTGCTTAACTGAACTTTAAACATTTAGGTTGCGGGGATCAATGGCCCCTGCACTCTTTGTACGTGTGTGTGCGTGCGCACGCGTGCAGGCGGGGTGTGTGTTTAACAGGAGTGGGAGTTCCACAGTGTGTTTTGGGGTTTAAATATCCCCCATCTATTGAGGCAGGAAGGAGGGATAAAGGATGAGGGAACAGGAAAATCAATGGCAGAATGGAACCCTGCCGCTATCGAGCTGTTCCAATTAACTCTCACTGAAGAAAGGGGGATTCCAAAACATTCCCCGCTCGCTCACTCACCCTCCTATTTCCTCCGATATTACACCATTTTTATTACTCTTTCTCACTTGTCTCTCCACTTTTGTCACTTTTTCCATCTTTCTTTACCCTGAGGTAGTCTGTCGTTTTTTATTCATGAAACCGTGCCTCGCGTGCCTTTTTTGCCCCTCTGAACAACTATTAGAAAATGTGAAATCCTCTACATTTCTCTTTTTTTTTGCATTTTTAAAATGCATAAGACATTAAAATATGTTCTAATTCAGACTGTTCCTTTGAAAAGGGCTTCTTAATTGCTTCCACTGACCTTATGTTTGCTCTTTAAAGTTCACTGTTTTTATACACTTCTCAACACCATGCAAACACACTGATGTTACCAACCAAGCAGGACTGCATGATTACAACAAAAATGATAATCCTGATTATTCTGTTAAATAGAATGATCGTGATTATTAAACAACAATTGCTTGTCTTGGTTTCACAAACTAAAATTTTATTGCACTTTGCCATTTATTTTTACTTTTACATCTTCAGTTTTACTCTCAACACACAGTATACTTTGACTTTTAATGGTGCAGTATTTCTCAAAGCAGATAGAAAATCACTCTTATTGTGTTACTCTTCACGTGTTCCTTATTTACAAAATTTAAATAACAGATGTTTACTACTTTATTAATCTGGGGCGTAGCTGTTACCGTGCGGTAAAATTTGCACAAAAATGATGCAATTGTATATCGTCATCTGCTTTGAGTACAAAGTATCTCCAAATAAAACACTGTGGTCAACTAAAACAATGTTTTCACATTCAGACAAGAGAATATTTATCTCTCTAATGTTGGGCTGATCTGCTCTTTTCCATTTTGCTCATCGCTACATTTTTCCAAAGATGAGCTGTGTAAGATTTCTCTCTTACTTTCCAACTGGAGCCGCCTGCTTCTCATTAAATTTCGCTTTAGTCACATGGGTACATGTTGTGCATTCAAAGGTCATAACTGGTCATGTGTGATGGAAGTGCCTGATGTATCTCACCGGGACTCTCCGGGGAATTGAAAATATGCACTTCAATTTTGTGTAAACAGTAAAACACAATATATGATTATTAGGTGTGCATCTTTGGCTTAAAAGCGATTCAATTCATTCATTCAATTCATTCAGTTGGTGATTCGAATTAAAAAAGTACTTTTTTCTATCCGTTAAATGAACACGTGCAAAAATGCAAGACTTCCTTTTCTTCTGAAATGTGAAAAAAAATCAAACAAAAGAATTACTTAATATTTATTTTCACAAAAAAACGGCAAAAAGTGGCAACTCATAGTATTCTCTTAGATCACCACAATGTTAGGTCTCTCTCTCTCTCTCTGTCTTTTTTTCTAAGAATCATGACTGAGTCGATTAAAAGCATTTCAAATCGATTCAGGCCAAAGTCAAAGCAATTCATTCTATTTATTTAACAGTTACTAGTTGTTATCTATGATTAATTGTGCAGTCCTTCACCAAGCCTCTCTGAAAGCCAGGGGGGAAAAAAATGTGTGCATCTGCATTTGTCTGTCTCTGACCTTGGTTCTTGACTTCCGCAAACTCCTTGTTATAGTCCTCCAGTGTCTCTCGAAGTTTGGTGTTCTCTGTCTCAATGTCGTGCATCTTCTGGAGCTTCAGCTGCAGCTGCTGAGCCAGCTCCAACACAGGTACAGGGTCTGGCAGAGACAACATGCTATGTTAAAACACACACTGAAAAAAACAACAACAATTAAACAGACAGTGGCGGCAGGGTGGTGTAGTGAGAAGGGAGTAACTGTGTTCAAGGCCCCATGACAGCGAGAATTTGCCCTGCTGACGTGTCCTTGAGCAAGGCAATGAATCTTTACCGGCTCCAAGAGTACAGTTCTGGAGCTGACCCTGATTCTGACCTCCCTGCAGAGATTTACTGATCCCAGCAGGGCTAAATAAAATATCACGCAGTCATTATTATGATTCATTGTTCATGTACAATCACTGGAGCATTGGACACCGTGGACACCTAGTGCAACGTAAAAAGACATCAGACGTAAAAAAAAAAAGACGTAAAAAGAAAACAAAAGAACTACGATTGGACTTGCTACAGCAGAGCAGTTTGCACTGTGAAGGTCATGGCTAGTGTTTAGATTCTATATCAACAAAACTTTATCCATAAATACTATTGAATGATATACTATCAGCCTTAATATCAACAGTGCCATGGTCGGGGTAGGAGATAAACTTTGAAGTCATTTTTCTTTGCTTCTCCAAGCACGCAGTTTCTGCTCTTTGGTTTTGTAGGGCAGAACAGTATAATACGTCAACAGCAAGAGCATTAGGTGAGTGATACCCATACAGAGGCACAGGGAGAGAATGCAAAAACAGAGATGAGACAGACATAAACAACAGAGATTACTAGGCTGTGATCACTAAAACTGTTTACTGTGATGCAGCCTGAAAGCATGAAAAAAGAGAAACACGGGAATAGACAGAGGGAGAAAGTGGACCAGTAAAATAGGCAACGCGAGGAATAAATGGGAGATTAAAGAAGCGGAGATCGAAGGAAGAAAGCAAACTTTCTGGAGGCATTCTAGGCGTCTCCATGAACACACAGCAGGGTTAACTGTCACTGTGATGAAGCGAGCCCTGTCAGTCAGGCCAATCACATCTGATTGGTGCTCATGGGTGGCAGACTGGTGACAGGCAGCCAAGAGACGCAGGCGACGCTCATCAGCATGCCAGCTAAAAGAGCAGTTTGTGTGTGTGTGTGTGTTTATGTGTGTGTGTTGTACAGATAAGAGGAACTGACAGCTTACAGCTGGGGGTAAGGGCTGTGTGTGTATGTGTGTGTGTGTGTGTGTGCGTGTGTTTGTCATGTCTGACGCAGTTAGATATCTTAACTATGCTAATGAGAGATCAGCAGAGAACGATTAGGGAATTTCATGCTGATTTTGTGCTGTCAAGGTGACACACCATGCAGTGCTGAGCTGCCACACAAGCGCACACACTCGAACACACACACATGCACATGCACGCATTATTGCAAAAACGCATGCTTGTACATACACATATACACACACACAAATGTACACAAGTACAAAGACACCCACACACAAGGAACATAACTGCCTGCCCTGGATTCGGACTCCTATCTGCCTCAGCGCCCTTGAAAATCAAGTTTCTTTCCCTCTTATCAAACCTTTGTCCTTCACAGTGGCCCCCCTCCAAATCAGCTGTACAGCCTGTTAAAAGCAGTTTGACTTGTGGGCCACTGGTGCTGAACGCTCCCGCCAGACACCTTTAATCTAAAGCAGAGCACACTGGGCTGACTAACCAGGCCTTCAGCTGATAGAAGACAGAACAAAACACACTGTTTCCTCTTTCCAGACTGCTGCATTAGTCAGGCTGGTGTGTGTCTGCGTCTGTGTGCATGTGTGTGCATCAGGCATTACATCATTGTCTCGCTGCAAGTTAAGAATAGCCCCGTCAGAGCTGGCGCTGACTTATTGGGAGCAGTGCAATCCAAAGATATTACTGTAGGTCTATCCATATGGGAATATGATGACCTCCTTACGCTATGGATGAACTCAACTCCTCCCTCACTCCTACATATACAGCACTCCGGGGCTCCAATACAGCTGAAAACCTCCAACCAGTATCACTGTGACTGTGTGTGTGTGTTCTGTGCCACTGTGTGCTGTGTGCGTGTGTGTCCCTCCTCTCTCCCCCTACCAACAATGTGCTGAACGTGACTGCTCATGTGTGCACTTTGGAGCAGCCAATCGTGGGCGCACTTGTCATCCATATCAGGACGCACCTTCTGTGAGGACCCTCTAAAGGCTACACCGGCGGGGATGAGTTCTCGTGGGGACATATTAAGGCGTCGCACACGCCTGGATGCACAGTGAAGGAGCACCAGAGGGACGGTGTCACGCCTTTTCTCTTAGCCTGTTGGTGCTGTCTGCATAGATAAGGCATTCTTCTGATCACAAGCTTGGGTCTTTGGACAGGGGAGGTGTCTGAACAAGCACACACACACTAGAATGCACATTATGCACACAGCATATACATCATACAAAGTCTTACCTGGGACATCGATTAATTTCTTGTACACGTTCAAGAAGGCGGCCTCTGCTTCTTTACTTCTCTTACTCAAGGCATCGATCTGAGGGGGAAAAGCAGAAGAAAGAGAATGAAATTGTCAGTTATGCTGCCTCAGATCTGAATGTCACATCCACACACTCACAGGCAGGCCCATCAGTTCTCACAGTAAGAGACACTCAGTACATATCTATCTATCCTCACTATGCGTCGGTATGTTGCATGCGATCGTGGCTGTCTTGACAGTGGCTGTGTTGGTGTTTCCTTGCCGTGAAGTCAGTTCAGCTGTTCAGCCGATGACGGATGCGTTTCGTCTGGCGCGTACCCCATGCGCGTCCGCGTCTGTCTGTCCTCAAGTGAGTGTGTCTGAGTCTGTCCGTCGGTCTGCGCGCGCGTGTGTATGTGTGTACGTGTGTGTTCGTTTCCCTCCAGCACGCTGACATCATTAAACAGCTGGCTCAGTCTTTCCAGCCACAGCAGGGGCAGATTATTCAGTCAGCTCTTAGCAGCAATACAGTGTGGATCCATTACTGGATGCAGCCATTAACACAAGAGGGCACGGCATGCATTCCATCACCGATATTATTGAAATGGACAGCATTAGAATGGATCTATAAGAGATTAATCCCTAAAATCATACTGGAGAACTTTTAGATGGTTTGCCTATGTTAAAACGTTATGCCACAAACCCTACTACAGTCTCTCCCTGACACTCAAATATGTGCTGCAGACAGACTCAGCTAAATGCAATTGAAATCAAGTCTAAGTAGAGAGAAACAGATGCCAAATAAAGACATTCAGATGGTGCTACTGTGCTGGGCAGAGCTACAGCTGACTGCTCTGGCTCTAGCACTCAGACTAAACAGCCTTGTGTTTCTCGTCCAACTCCTCCAGCATTTTTACTGAGAGAAAGGGAATAAAGACAAAAGCCTTTATAAGTCCAAATATAAAGTCTTCACATTCCCAGCCAAGCCAGTAGTGTAGTTGATGGGTGGTTTAGGGGTTCTTGCCACTGTAAACAGAGCGGGCTACATGTAATACTGCCTGGGCTCCTATGGGAACCTAATAAATCTCTTCACATGGCTTTGATTCATCTCTAGTTTTTTAGCCGCAAAACATCTGGCCCTAAGTAGGCTGGTGCCAGCACCCCTCCCTCGTTTTTTTCCTTCCCTTCTCTGTCTATTTCTTTCTATCTCTCTCGAATGCTCCCTCTCCTGTCACTTCCACATTCTCTCACTCATTTTTTTCCTCCTCCTCCTCAATGTTTCCCTCACATGCATGTTTCCCTGTCATGCACTCTTACATCTCATGTCTCTCTGGCATGCACAGGGTTTTTCTCTCTCGCCCTCTCTCTCTGTCTCTCACACACACACACACACACACACACACACACACTCTATACCACTACCGCAATATCTCATTCTCACATCACACTATGTCATGTACTTTACCATCTTCATGTGCTGTGTGACATTGAGCGGTCAGGATCCCCAACTGCAAGGCCACTAATGGGAGATTACTGATGCTGGCTACTAATACCTCTCACACAGCAACATCAAACCTGCCAGGAGTGTTTGTGTGTGTGTGTGTGTGTGTGTGTTTGTGTGTATGCGCGTGTGTTATATATACCATTGGCGGGGGATATGATCGACAGTTCAAAGTGTGACCACTAATAATGGCAACACAGCAGCACACTCACTCTCTTAACAGAAAAGAAATCGCACACACACACACACACCCACACACATACACATACACACTAACGCCAAAGTGATCTGCCGATGGCAGTGAAGGAAACCAGCTGCGTGACTGTAGAATGACTGGGCCAAGGTCAGTGGTACAGCAGCTTTATATAGCCCAACATGGGAGGCAGGAAATAGACATTTAATGTAGGACACACCCTACAGTTAGAGGCAGGTTAAATGCAGGACCAGAGCCATTAGAAGACCACCCAGGATCTACAAATACAACCCTGCTGTTCCCAACCGCAGCTCTTTCAACTGAGCCCAATGACAACTGCTATTACAAGGCCCCCCACACACACACCCAGGCCAAGCAATACAAATGAAGTGACACAAATGATACTTCACCAGTATCAGTAGGTTAGCGATGAGAAGTGCTTGCAATTGCAAAAGGTATCCCTGACACACGCCCACACAAACACACACAAACACACACACTCACATACATACATACGTCAGCACCTTGTGCCACCATCACTCAGCACCGCCTCGCTCCCCTATCTACCCATGGTGTGTGAAGGGCATCAGGCTGACCTGTGTGTGTGTGTGCATGTGTGTGTGTGCGTGTGTGTGTGTGTGTGGCCCCAGTGGAGTCTGATAAGGGAAGGCTATGGGAAGCAGAGACTGAAGCCTTGGATAATGGAAAAGCTTATCTGATCGATGGACCAACAAGGAACACTGGGCGCGCAACATACACACACAAACACACACACACACACAAACACACAACATAACCCGTTTACCAAAGTAAGGCCTTGTGGAAACAGTACTGTTATTGGTAATAATTATGACCCGAGGATATCCACCTTTCAATGACAAAGATTAAACACAGTATCAAGACCTCCAAGTTCCTGGGCCAAAACTTTATATTGTTCCACATTCACTTAGCAAAGACTCGAGCTGCTGGTTAAACTGCTTATGGATGAGTTACTTAAGAACTTCACCGGGAATACCCTGTGGTTTCTAGTGCTGTCTTGTGCTTGATCAAAGGACCAAGGGGGTAAGCAAACAAAGCCAAGCTAAAATTACGCATTCTCAGAGCTACTCGTGTTGTGGCACGCAACCACACAGAATAGTCGTCTGATTGATGGGCTGCCCTGAGAATGGCGCGGGTGTACAGTATTATCTCAATAATCATAAGATAATGTCTTTCTCAGTTCCGTGACCACCCACTATGTGCCTCAGCGTGCTTTGGTGTGCACGTGTGTCAAGGTGTGTCAACATGAGCACGGTGGAAACAGCTGACAAAGCCCCAATTATATTTGCAACCGTTTCTATTCTCTAAATAGACTGTGGATCATCAGCAGAACATGGTGGAACCACTATAAATTACAGCATTTTTACATAACCACTGGCTGTGGTTGCTGCTCTAACACAAGAATATGGAAACTAACCCAGTGTTAAACTGTAATATTCTATGGCCAGTGGCAAAGCAGTCCTGTCACTATCTATTGAGATGATTTTGTGTGTGTGTGTGTGTGTGTGTGTGTGTGTGTGTGTGTGTGCGTCCGTGTGTACGCGTGTGTGTGTGTGTGTGTGAATGCATATTTG
>OMKZ01006479.1:9746-22824 GCA_900302535.1 Neoniphon sammara | reverse complement strand
GGCAGCTATGGGCCACGCATACACATGCAACCACACAGCTTCCCTCTTTCTCTCTCTCTCTCTCTCTCTCTCTCTCACACACACACACACACACACACACATTCGCAGAAACACACCCCAACACAAATGTAGGAATACATATGCATACATGCAAGAGCATGTACACACATGCACACACCCACACACAAATACAAATACACAGAGCCATATGGATCATTCACAAAAAACACACACAAAAACACACACACACACACAAAAAACTATTAATCAAAATATTAGTAAAATTGCAATACAACCAATTGGAATATCCAAATCACAGGAGCTGCAATAGTTTGATAAAGGTAAAATGTGTGACAAAATTGTGGTGCTGTAGAGTTGTCCTGGCACTACAAATCATATTCTCTAAATGTACGAAAACACATTTGTTTGGTGCACACCCAAGCTACAATCACATCATCAGCACTTTAATAGCTTTTTCAGTGAAAATGAAAATTTTGATGCAAAAATTATCATTCCCATTAAAAACGGGAATTATATTGCTCACCCAAAAGCTGTCAAAATAATGGCAATATGATTTTTTTATCAGATCGTTCAGCCCCAGTGGCCACTGTCCGCATCCATGTTTGTTTCAGAGGTAACCTTGAAACAGATCTGTGCTTAGACCACATCTACAAAAAGCCCTCACAAAGAAGAACAACAAAATGCTCGTGGCACAGTGCAGATAATACAACCTGCCGCCTAAATATTACTCCACCATCACACTGTTACAGATCTCTTCCTGTAGTGTGAAACCATCAATGGTCTTCTAATGATATGATAATAGAGCCAGGATGTAGTGCCACTAATTCATCACTCTATATTCTCCTCCACAGCTTCCAGAGACCCTGCTAATATAGACATCATCTCCCGTCCCACGCATATAATAAAGGCCTGTCACATCCATAGCGTTATTAATTAGCACTTCTCTGAGGTGAAATTCAATCAATTGCGGGCCCTCTGATAGCGTTTTAGCAGGTTATGCAAATCGAATGTGACCGAGCCCTGTCGCTGCCACTGTGGACCGCTGAGGAGGGGAGCCTTGCCGGACTTGCAGAGTCAATGTGCAGTCTCCTTTCCTCCTCCTCTTTCTACTCCTCTTCTCCCTCCTGTCACGGAGCCCTCGCATTCATTACTTTAACATTTGAGCTCTCCCAGCTCTGATAGCATCAGGGAGTATGCAAGAGAGAAAGAGAGAGAGACAGAGAGAGAGAGGGAGAAAAAGGGGGGTCTTAATGTTCATTTAATTAGAATTAGACATATGGCGTATGGAGCAGAGAGGGTGACAGGCCCTGCTATGACTCACCTGGGGGAATGGAGAGGCAGCGCTCAGACACCATGAGATCATAGTAGTACGATAATGGATGGGGCAGAGGTATTTGATCTGAGTGGGCCGTCTAGAGCTACATGCTTTGAATTAGTATGGATCTCCGTATCATAGCAGATTTACTCAAGTAAATTTGATACTAAAGCACCTACGTACTGATTTAAACCTGGAAAGGTGCCTGTACAGTTTAGCGTGGATTATGATATAAGTTCCATAGTACTCTTGACTTCTTGTGCCAAAGGTATAGCTTTCATTTAATCATCAGTGGTTTGAGGTCTGCAGATGAAAACAACCGTTCATTTAACATGTTGTGCCAAACATCAATGAGGGATGAAAAAATAATGTCATGGTGCCCTGATTATCATAAAGATGGTCTTTAGCCATGGCTACTGCACCACACTGCAATACATCATCGCAAATGCACACTCACATGAAAACACTGCATGTGGACAGCTAATGGCTCCAAAATCCCTCCTTGAGACCCATGCATTTTTCATGTCACCGTAAAAGGACTGTCTGTGGCACGGCAAACGGCGTCGGACGCTAATTGAGCTGAGCCTTTAATGCGTGTGAAACAAGGGAGTGCCGAGCAATGCTGCAAAACTGTCACCTCAGCCTTTTTCCTCTAATGCAGCCATAAATCCCGTGGCCATCGCCCCCTCAGTCAGATGTTTTCATTACTAGCATATCAGTTTTATTGAAATTACTGACATCTGCATGTTTCAATAATTGTAGGTCCTGCGAAGCTGTTGTAGCAATTTTAAGGAGGAGGCCCCGCTCTGCATTGTGGATCAATTTTCTGCTCTCGAGGGACAAGAGAGAGGGAATGTGGTATTGGAAAAGGCACAGAGGCCCTGATAGATTGTGTGGTTACCCCATGACGGAGACAAACAGTTTAATCCGATGTAAATCGGCAGGCGCAGTGTGAGATTGTTTTATACAGAGATGTAAATTGTGTTGTCAAAATCAGTCATCTTCCAGGTATGGGGCTTAACAGGAGCCACTTTAGAGTGGGAAAGACAAACGCTTATCTCACTCCGCAAACCCTGGGGGGAGGCATGGAGCCACCTGGAGCCAGCTCTCTCTCTGTGAGGACAAAACACCGTCAAATGAGAGGAAGCACAAATACCTGCTGAATAAGGTGTTTGGGATTTATCAAAGCTGAAAACTATGACACAAATTTGTACATGTAGCTGGCTGCACTGTAGGTTCTTATCATTTCACTGTAATGGGATGCTGGCGCAGTGCAAAATAAACAACAACACAACCTAATATAATAGACTGTATGAGACTGGGAGGTTACAGCGCCTAGGTAATGCATGTGTTCCTCCTGTTTGAATTATCTATGGTCTATCTATGCATAATGCATACTGGGATGGGTCTCATTATTATGGTGTAGCAAGGCAAATGAAATATCCCTGGAGTTTTCTCTGCGACACAGTCCACTAAATCAATGCAGCACTTTGATAAAGCTGTGTGTCTAGATAATAAGTCAGCAATAACTGCTTGCAATCATTTCATTAGGTACAGTATGGATGATACAGTTAGGGAAATGAGAAAAAGAGGGTTCAGTCTCTAATGTGCAAAGTGCTGGCTCTGTGCATGTGTGACTGTGTGACTGCATGCGTGGACTGTGATTGCACTGGGTGTGTGTGTTTAGATTGCCTCGTGCATTGCTTTAGAGTATATGTACCGTGCACGTCTGTTTGTTACCGTATGATGTGCGCGTGTGTGTCTGTGTGGGTAAGTGTAAAATGTGTGTGTGTGTTTGGTGTGAGTGGGACTAGACTGATGAGGCTTTAGTATATCTGTCAGGCTGAGTTTGGGGATTGGAGGAGTGGGCGTGCAGGAGCCAGTGGCCATACATCTCTATTACACTCGATGGTCACCACAGTGGCCAGCTGTTTATTCTCATTAGCTCACACAATGGCCGTCCAAACCAACTCACTACAGCCTTTGCACGAAGCCAAGTCCAATGTGGTCCAGCTCAATCCAGCCCAAAAACAGATCCAGACGCATTTGAAGTGTGTTGCTTTTTATTATTTAGTCAATGTGTATTTTAACGTGCAGCATATTGGAAAAAAAAAACAAAAAAAACCTGCACTGCAAAAGACAAAACGCCCACAAAGGCACACAGAGCAGAGAGAGAGAGAGAAAGCGTATCAGCAAAAATCAATATTGACAATCAATTCTACCTTAGCGCCACTCAATAATTCCTCCCATATTTCCCTGTCCTGTTTACTGAGGAATCACCAGGTTTTGGGCGTAATATCCATTTTCAACATTACAATGCCCGTGTCTCCTGCGTTGAAGAAAAGGCAGGCGTCTGACAGTGAGGCAGAAGTATTAGCAGCCTCTCTTGGTGTGGGATATGAGAGAAAAGGCTGCCTTTTCATAGCCGTGCACAGACAAGGCTGCAGTGAGAAAAGCTAATGGCTATGATTAATGACAAAGGGCCAGAGGAGAGCCGGGACACAGACGCTACATATATCATCCTCTCCCATCAGTCTGTGCACCTCCCAGGACCCTCTCGGCAGAGGGAGAGAGGAGGAGGAGGAGGAGGAGCGGGAGAGGGGAGGAGGGGGAAGTGGGAGAGAGAGAGAGAGAGAGAGAGAAAGAGAGAGTAAGAGGAGAGAGAGAGTTATCTACTCCCAGTCCTTTACACACAGGAATTGCTTCTCTCTTTCTTCTTGGGGGAAAGTGAAAAAACAAGTGACAAAGAGGTGATAAGGTGAACAAGAAAATGGCGTGTAAAATAACTGGGAGATATTCTGTGAGAGAGAAAGAGAGAGGGGGAAAGGGAGAGAACAGTCTGTGATCGTTCCTGATTTCAGGCAACTTGACTCTTCGCATGCTGAAGCCACATTTCCAAGGTCTTATCTGCCATATGGTCCGCCCTGTTCAGATGATTTATTAGGTGAGGAAAAGCGCACTGATAAATTTTACTGTGTTTCCCTGCATAGGCAACCCGTGGTGTCAATAACGAAACTCAGGCGTCTTTAATGAAAACTTTTAGTACCAAAGGGGTAACCATCTATTTATGAGTCACTATAATATTACACCGGCAAAAATTTTTTATCTCCGCTTCTCACGCACTCTACAAAAAAAAGAGGCCTGAATTGGAGCAGGGGGGAGAGCACAGATCATATCCATATGTCAGCAGCTCCCCAGCACCCTGCCTTTAACATGGTGCTGGTATATTTCTGCTTAATTGAAGCATTCAGCTGTTTACAGCTCACACAAAAACAGCAAGGGTTTATTTATGGCCAATTATAGAGTAGTGTTTTGAGTGAAGGAGGCCCATTATGGATTCCAGCCCTTTTGATTCTAATTAGTCATTGTGTTCAGGTTTTTGGTTTACATGCCTGATTTACTGGGGGGTGGGCGGTGGGGGTGAGAATTAATTTCCTATTAAACAACATATGCCCATTACTGAATCAGACAAAAGCTTGCTGAGAAACAGGACATGAAAACAATAACTCTGCAATGCACTGCTCCAACAGCGCAGCGCTTACCTTTCAGCTCTTGCTGGTTTTATGTGCGCAGATTCAAGTGAAGAAATGATTTTTTTTTTTTTAAAAAGACAGCGGTATGCAAACAACAAATATCTTGCTGTTGTGCTGTATGCTAGCCTTATTGGAGAATGTGACTTTAGCCTCACGGTGTCGTTTTGGCTTGAAAAATATGAACACAATGATTTTTTGCTTGATTTACTGTATGATGGGATTGGTTTGAGTATCATAGATCCCAAAGTTGTGTGGAAGCTCTGGCCATGCTACTTGTTTGACTGTAATGGGATCAGACTGTTGAGACATTTTTAATAACTTGTCAGACAAGATACTGGAAAGCCAGAGGTATAGACCCCTATGAACTAATCCAAAGAGATTTAAGAAATCCGGATACGAAGTAACTTATAAAAATGACTATTATTTCATCCCAAATTTATGACTGTAAAAGATTATGCATAACAGAAGGCTCAGCTGTTTTATTTTTACTACGTACACCTTAAAAAATATGTGTAAGTTATTCATTACATGAAAACGTTTTGCCAAACATGTGCCAGTAGCTTCCCAACAATGACCTGTTATTTGCACCTGAATGGGAGCTCAGAGCACTTTTAAGGTTGCATTTGCAAACCAAAGCTGGTCCTTTGAAGTACAAATATCCCACATTTAACAAGTTAAAGTCAAAGAGGTCAAAAAGGACGAAAGAGTTTGCTTCACAGAAACAATATGGTACAAGGATTCTTAAACTCCTGCCTGTTTTTGCACTAAAACTAACCTACAGTAAGGCAATAAAAATATAATGGCACAGAATGTGCATAGAACTATCCCAGAAGTGTAATTACTAAAAAATAACAGAATTTAAGGAAAAAAAACTTGCTGATACTTTAATGTTGTTTTCTTTTTATATGATCAATGGATAAACAGCCCAGTTCTATTTTGTTCCTCTCTTAAACCTTTTTGACTTATTTATGGTGATTGTGTAGCAATTAATATTGCACAGACAGCACTGTCATTTTTCAAGCCATTTCCCAGGAAATGTTCTACACCCCGTAATGGTCCCTCTAACGCTGTAGCTGTCATGTCCTGGACAGCTGCGTTTTTACAAGACAAACTCAGACACGTCACACTCATCTCTCTGTGGACTAACTTGCTGCTCATTGCCACACGTATAAACACACACACACACACACACACACACACACACACACACACACACATGCACACACGGAGGCCAAGGCCAGCAGCTGTTAATAGCTGCATGGAAAACTTTGATTAATATTTCACCCCTTGGTGCATGACTGCTGAGCGAGTGTCACCTTCCAAACAGTGTCCCCTGAAACCGCTTCTTTCAGAAACCCTACTTTGCCAGGTGGACATGATAAATCAGTTAGTAAGATTTGCCCAAAACCCCATCAGGCTAATTACAGTGTAGCCATGCAGCTCAAATGCATGTCTACGTGTAGGTCTATACAGGCACATGTTTGGGTGGGTGTTTGGATTGTGGCCAGGTTAGTGGTATTGGAGCATGGCGAGCTATGTAAAGAAATTGAGTCCTCACCCTTCAAATTAGTGAGCTCTCAAGCAGAATTCAGATCACTTCCACCGTGTTCGTTCTCAGCCTCGGTGTGCCGAGCGACCTGGGGCTTTGGTCAAACCTTTATATCAGTTTCAGCGGCTGTGAGGCCGAGCTTGGTCCATCACAAGGGGAGGGAGCTTCTTGGCCGCGATACATAACAAACACTGGCATGAAGGGTGTGAAAACAAAGTTGGCTGACACACCTGGATGTAAACACTTCTGCTCCACTGAGGGTGTTTTTCACTGCTGTCATTATTAAACTGAAGGGGCAAGGTGACAAAACCTTGAATATCAACATCATGTACTGTTTCACAACTACAAAACTGTGACAACAAAGGTGCAAGCTACATAATTAAGGTGATATGTAGCCCGCGCATACAGTGGTTTGATTGTTCAGAATGACTAAAAAATGCTATTTACACAAGAAAACACATTTTGCATGTGTTTTCAGAAACTATGTCAGCTGAATAAAACAAAAATGAAAGGTCAGTTTGTTTTTACTTTTTTATTACTATTCTGCAACCTTCTCATACCCCTTGTAAAAATTAACATCTGTAAACTGAAAAATATTAAACCTGTACTATTTAAATCCATAATTCCATTTATTTATCTTATTTTTTCACGTTCTTGACACTAAAGAAAATGGTCATGCGCTTCACATCCCAGAGATTTGACACAGTATGTTCATGACTTATTATCAATAATAACCTGTTCCCCTCCATGTGCTCCCACAGACTGAATGTGACAGCAGCACCGATATTACCTTCACAAAGACATGTGCATGAGAGAAATATGAGCATATTTGTGTCATCCCACATCTCAGCATGTATACTGCAGCCTGGTACAGCTTCTCTGTCAGCTGTTGTCTTTTGTCTCCCCAAACCTCACACTGGTTGCAGCACCTGTCTCTCCCATGCCTCTGTGAAGGCAGTGTAGAAGGATAGAGGATGGAGAAGGTGTGTGTCACCCGGGGTCCTCTGACTGAGAGAGGCTGTCATGCCCATCACTGCCCCAGCAGGCCCGCCAATCACACACAGGCAGGCCCACGCTGAGACAAGGCCAGGGAAAACAAGCAAACAAGACAACAATCGACAACAATCTTTAAACACACTTGTCATTCTCCTCAGAGAGATTTCCATTTCAGCTATTTAAGTGGCACATAAAAACACGACAGCCACCACCAACAATCTCTAAACACAACTCTGGTGTTCTCCCCCCTCAGAGAGATTACAGATTTCCAGCCATTTAGAAGACAACGAGAGGCGTCTGCAGATTGAGGGGATTGGCACAGCACGCGTTGGCGTGTCGCAGCCCGACTGGGTTGAGCGCGGTGTGGCGTGTCATTTTTGGGCGCGCTGTTGCTCAACATCAAGAGAAATCGATGGCGTCTCCACAGGGGCAGGGAGGCCTGTGGAATAGAGGAGCTTCTCAGGTCTGTTTGAACTCATTTTCTTTTCTGGGCGGTTGCCCCCTCGCTCAGCCCCCTAAGGCATCTCCCTCACAGCAGGCCTTGACAGCTTGACACATTGACAGCTGCCGCTGAATGACAACTGATTTGTACAAATTTCAAGCCTTATAAATCTACCTGTCACAACAAGAGCATAAAAGAGCTCGGACCCAGCAGGTAATTCGGAAGTGGTGGGGGAAGAAGAAAAAAAAAGCCTGCTTCCTCCTCCTCCTCCTCTCTCCTGACAGCCCAGTCTGAAAGAGGAAAAGATAGGAGATGGAGAGTAAAAAGACAGTGTGGCTCTTTTTCCTGTCCTGCCAGTCTACCATCATCCTCTCCTCAGGTCCACTTTGAATAAGAACTGGAGAAAGCATTTTCTTGCCAACAGGCGATCAATCGTCTCATTTAGAGATTATAAAGAGCGGATTGAAAATGGGAAAGTGCAATTTTGTTTTACACCAACATTAAAGCAGCACCACCTGCTACTCGCAGGATTATCACATCAGTCTGCTTCTCCAGGCTCTCACTGGGTAAATGAGCAGGGCCTTTTTACGGTATTTAAACAATATCCCATACTGCATTGCTGCAGTACTCGCCCCAACCCCCCCAGCTTTCATCCGTTGGTAATGGCAGACCTGGCAGGCAAGGCCTATAGCAGCAATAAATCCTTTTCAGGAGTATATCTTATAGCAAGATATAAACTATGAGAGACGGGGGCAGAGAAAAATCAATAGGAGTGACAAACAGAAAAACGGGTTTATAATTCTGAATGAGCTGTCTTTCTCATTTTTAAAGGGAAGATGGCTTGTCTGTCCTTGCTATCGATAGCATTTGACTGATTCCTTTCAGATGTAAACATTATTGTGATGACTAGTCTTTTGTATATTTGTCTATATAATCATTTACCCATTCTTTAAAAGACAAAATGTAATGGTGAAATGCTATGTAAAACTGATATAGACCCAGCTAAAGACCCTCTAACACTCCCTTGTCTTATCGAAGCCATTCATTAAGATAAACCAAGGTAATATAACACTACATGCAAACACTCCCTTCTCTTTCGATCAGGGTTTGGCATCACTTTATGGAATAATGAGCAGATCAGGTGATAACAGCAATGAGGTCATCCAGGGTCATCCATTTTGGCCTCCTCAAACTCCCGCTGCTAAACAGGAATCGCATAACTGACCGATGACATCTCCTGCGCTTGTTTTCCTCCGGTTATGATAGGAGTCAAATTGCCGGGCAATGACCGGGACCAGGCTGAACCTGCAGAGGAGGCTGCTCCATGAAAATACCTCTGCACTGCTTGCCTGCCATCTGACAGCTAGTGCAAGTTTGGTGGATTTAAATTAGATTCACGGCTTCAACCAGCTTGCAACCGGTGCCTTTGGTCAACTTGAGCAGAAATAGAATTCCAGTGCCTACATACATCTACAATGGCTACCAATGTGGCAATGCAAATGCAAGTCCCTATGCTGGCAAAGAGAACAATTCACTACTTCCTACACTCTCTGACTTAGTCATTCAATGCTGTAGAACTACCCTCTAAACCTCTTCTATTTGCAAGTAGGCAAAACACTCTAATCCTCTATTTGTGTGTATTCATCCCTGTCCTAAATGTGCCCTTCCGCACTCTAACCCTCAAAGACCCTTCCCTTCATGCAGCCACCGACCCTGCTGTTTGATTAAGACTTAGCCCACTGCTTTATCCCTGGACAGGACCCCGGCTGGGCCAAAAAGCACGAGTTAAGCAAAGGGATTATCAGTGCCACTCCCATCGAGGCAGTCAAACTGTCACCCAGATCAAAGCAGCTCCCAGCTGAGCCTCAGTCATTTAAGGCAGGTGTCCTCTCATATTCTAATGCCAGAACAAGTGCATGAACTCTGAGCTATTGAAAAAGGTACTGGAGGATTGTTTGCCTGCCATAATTGGAGTCACTGCCATACATCATCTGAGGACTTGCTTTGAATAGGCCATGTTGAATGAAGTGCAGTGTGCAAAGTTGATTTGTGATTGTTACTTATCTCTCCTTAAACTTTTATTCATAGATCTATCAGCAAGCCAGATAATCTCTTTGTGTACATGGATTGATTGATTTTATTTCACTGACACGTACTGTGTACCCAGCCCACATGGGCTTGCAATACACAACATAAAACATTGCAATGTGTGCATAACAAGCGTACAACATAGGTATCACACAAACAAAAGACAAGGCCGTTCTGCTCAAGCTTTTCAAATAAAGTCTGCCACCCAGAATCCAGCTTTTCTGACTGCCTTTCATAACTGTCTAGCCAAAACACAAAACCAGCAGAGATACAAACACTTTTCCCAGAAGCATACTTACATAAAGAAAACAAAACATTGATTTCATTTTCTTTCTCCCAAATCACGCAACAGACAGATTTTGCCCTCTCCTTGTGTGACACTGAACCTTCCTATTTCCATAACTAGGCTAATGGTAATGTGTCTGACCTTGACTGTAAAGTACTTTTTTTTTTTTTGGTTCTGACAGAGTTATACACTAAATACATGCAAACAGCCTGCTATTTTTCATCATGAAATATTAAGCAAATTTTTTTAACACCCTTTATATAATGCCAGAGTCAATATTTCGATAAATGAATTTCAATAAATTCTAAACCAGTCATCAAGTATAAACATGAAATTTCCATTATTTGCATTAAATAGACAATTTGCTGCCTGCTGGAAATGTGTGATGAAAAAAGTATCTGGCTGATAACCATAAACTTTTATTGTGCAATTCATTTTACCACTGTGTTAAAGGACAGTTCCAGTAAGATGTAGACTTTATTGGTCTCCATATTTTGTTCACATGGAATCATAATTCACTCTCGATGAAATGCTGAAATTTATAACCATTACAGAAAGATCTTTCCAATCGAGGCCAAAAAGATAAATATAATTCACTTCGATGCACAATGGACAAATTGTACGATTAATTATATAATCCTTTTTTGACAGCTGTTATTTACCCAAAACAAAACAGCAACAGAGAAATAGCCAGACCCTGCGGTTGTCCCGTAGATGTTTCTGCCGTGAGATCACAGCTGATGACAAAGTCCTGTTATGTCTTGATAATTTGGGAACATTAGCATCGCGAGCAGCAGCGCTGTAAATAAATGAACACAGACACTGGTATGACACCGCTCCTCCGGGAAGACAGCCTAACCTCCGCACGTCTCACAAGACCTCCCAAATAACACTGGCCCAAAAACACCGCCTCAGCACCCCAAAACATCATTATGATCCTCAGCCACTGCAAGCCAGACATCAGGCAGATGTCCAAGGAGAGGGGAGAGAGAGAGAGAGAAAGAGCAAAGCAAACTTAAACAATAAAAGAAGCCGCAGTGAAGAAATGGAGTGCGAATGAGATAAACAGAAAGATAAAAAGAGACATAGCCTGAGAGATAGAGAGACAGCAGAGGAGATAGAGAAACCCGCCCAACAGTCACACAATCATTAAAGGCACTGAATGGTTCTTATTATGGCATCTGAGGCCCAGCTGGCCTTGGATCTAGCAGGTCGGCGGTAGTTCAGCTGAGGGTCTTGTGATCAGTGTGTCTGTGTGTATGTGAGTGTGTGTGTGTGCGTTGGGGGGGGGGCTGGTAGGGCAAAGGGATGACTGATGGGCCTGGGGGTGAATGCCAAAACCATAAATCGAACCTCGGCCTGACCCCAAGCTCCTATAAAGTTTATTTACATTTTCGCATTGCGTCCACCTTTAAAACATCTATGTTTAGACATTTCAAAGCGGCGTGAAGCGCCCATCTATCTTGGCCACCGAGCCCTGACAGAGGGCAGGGAGTTGAAAACAGTTTATCCCATCCTGACCTGACTGACTGTCTGTCTGCTCATATCCTCTGCTGTTTAAGCCCACTCAAAAGATCTTTTATTAATTGCGCGTTCGTGAAGAGAGTTTCTATTTATACTATCCGACAGCCGCCTTTGCAGCTCGCCCGCTGTGCTGCGAGTATGCTTTGAGGCATTTAGGGACTTTTAACTCTTTTCACATTGTGTTTGATATCCATCCCACATGTTATTCCCAAACTCATTTACTAATGTTTATTTGTATTTGATTTAAGCCTTTATTTAAAGATTAAATTAGATTAGCTGGCAGACACTGGCAGTAAAATACTAACTGCAGTATCACATTTCTTACTGGGGGTGTCAAGGGGATCGTGTCTATTTACACTTCAATTCCTTTAATGATTTTCATTCAGAAATCAGTTTAGTGTTTACTCTCTCATCAACCCTGCCTAGAGTGATTTCTGGCAACTTTAAACACCAAACTACTCAAATGTAATTAGCAGTAGCAACATTTGACTGTATTACTGCCAAAACCCCACGCAAAACAAAAAAACCTGACCACGCCAACAGAGCTCGCACACTTTTAACTCTTTTCTTCTATTTGTGAAAAGTGAGATAAATAAATAACTAAAGGCAACATCCTGCCGTTTCACTTTCCTGCAGCCCCCATGCACTGCTCTTTTTGATGTGGGCGCCTGTTGAGAAACCTTGTTTGGACAGCCATGGGGTGGAGCTGCCAGGCTTATAAGTCTGCCACAGAACACAGGCACACACAGGGCAGCCCGCAGGGGTCCTCTCATCGGCAGAGGGAGGGGATTCTACCACCTTAGCGGGTGAGAAAGGCACAGTATTATTACACCCCATCAAGGAAACTCCAGCTGACAATAAATCCCTGAGTGCTTTACAGTGCAGACAGTGAGCATGGAAGAGTGCCACTGAGAGAGAGAGAGAGAGAGAGAGAGAGAGAGAGAGAGAAAGAGAGAGAGAGAGAGAGGAAGACGGGAGGAGGGAGAGGAGACGTGGAGACGAGAGGAGGGAGGGAAGGGGACGAGGAGGACTATCCCTCAAATGGCCAAAAAGCCCTCAGACTGTCATTCAGGGCAAGAACCATAGCAACGGAGAGTGTTGGAAATTCGTTTTTTTTATGCAAAAGATTTGATCTGTCAGTTATTACATTGCTTTGAGGTTTAATAAAAGTCTGATATCAATGGAAGAATTATGTTACATATATTTTGATTTTAAATGAGCTCCAGTGAATGGTTTCTCTCTTCCAAAATTGTGTCAACATGTACGCAACACAAATTTGATTAACAGTATAAAAAAAAAAAAAAAAAAAAAAAAAAAAAAACAA
>OMKZ01006477.1:21231-36419 GCA_900302535.1 Neoniphon sammara | reverse complement strand
AATACGTGCACACACACACACACGCACACACACACACACACACACACACACAGGCACACATGCACACATACACACAAGCAAGCACATACAGACATACAAATGCAAGACACACAAGAAACAAGAAAACAATGGGCAAAACAAATATACAAAAGGTGGGGAGATAACATTCAAAATGTTTCAAAACATAAGATAATTAGTACATGACAGGAAATAAAAGGCAAACCACATAATCAAAATAAGGAATGCGATAGACAAAAAGAAAATCAAATGACTGCATGTATAGTAGTGAAGTATGTGCAGCAGGAAATGATGTGATTTGGCGTATTGTGTCTGACATGGTACTGCATGTGAATGGTTTATGCACAGATAGGTGAAAATACACAGCTTTGTGACTGATTTGGGGTTTATTAGAAACCAAACCCAGTGCCCGGGCATGATCTCATTACCACTTGTATGGTAAACTGTTTGTGGGATTGCATCTGCTATATCTACTAATAAATAGGGATAAGTGCTAGAGTCAGTACTTATCTGTGCTCTCAGTGATAAGAGCACTGATGTAAGACCAGCTTCCCCTTCAAATGGACTTCTGTTTAAGTGGATCTGGTTAATAATCCTACATACAGAGCTGAAGGCTGAGTGTCCGCAGTCTTGTTGAGTAAAGATTGTATGCCTGATGCTTTGCCATGGACCTACTATATTTTTGAGCACTTTATTTACACAGAGAACTTTTGCTTTATTATTACTGTAGTGTTTACATAATTTAGGTTGTATTTTGTTTCTCTACTACATAAATGTTTGTCTCAATGATGCTCTCTTGGCCAAGTAAACTAATAAAATCCACAGTGAGTATTAAATGACTGTTGCTGGACCATATTCAGTCCAGACTCCAGGGTAAAAGTCAAACAATGGGCCCAAGAAAAAATCCCTTCTACCTAATTTCTTGCATATACTTTTTTCCAATCATTTTCTCTGCCTGTGAACATGAGGTCATGTGAGTACTGTCAAGTCACTCCAGCTCTGACCTTTGCCCATGCACTCACTTCTCTGGGTGAGAGTGTCACATAAATGCCTAAAATACAAAATGTAAACGTACTTGAACCACCACAATAGGTGCTTGTCATGAAACTTCTCAAATGTGGCAGTACCGTTAACAAACTAGGACAACTCAAGCTTTCCTCCAACATGTCTTCTGCTCACCACATCTGGTCTTTACCTTGTTTGTCCAGGTCCAGGCCCAGTGATGGAGGTGAAGGAGACTCCAGCTGCCCGGGCCCCAGGGAGCCGTGAGATGATAAGCTCTGGGAATTGCTGCTTCCCTCCAGCTCCCCCACCTCCCCATCCTGATCTCCATCCTCTCTGCAACAAACAACACAACCACTGTCAGTGTAGGAAAGCACACGTAAGTGGCATAAAGAAGGTGGAGTGGCTGGCACAACATCAGGTTTTAAAGGCCGTCAGATTAAAACACAGAGCAGATGAAGCACACACCCCTTAATGACATGTTTCTGGTTATAGCATCAAATATGATGTCAGCATCATATGAGGAAATAACATCACCATGTTGCAAATTCCCCCTAATGGAGATATGAATATAGAAACTGATCCTCTGTCTAGAGGGTTTTCGTAATGCATTTGTATGGTGAGCTTTTATTGTAAACACTGTCCGCAAATCACATTCCCTTTAAAGGACAATTAAGTTTTGAACCGGAATGTCACATTGCTTTATGGATAAATATTATGCACCTCCCCAGTGCAATAAGAGAGATTAATTTGTAAGCCTTGAAGTAAAACCTTAAAATTATACAGAGAGATCTCACTAGTCTGAGAATTTCAAGAGAGGTTTGGCCATTTAGGAGCACTTTCAATTTTGCTATCATTCTAAGGCATTTCTAATTTACTGGTGTGCTGAGGGCAATAACAAGAAAGACTGTAGAAAGAGGGGGGACATGCCATTAAAATCTAAACCTATCTTAAACTAAGGCTGCAAAGATCATGACTAATAATTCAGATTATTTTTTACAATATATTGTGATAAAAATAATGAATCACAATTCTATGTCTTATTCTAATAATTATTTCATGGTGCTATTTACATCTTACATCATTATCTTGACAATTTGCATATTTAATT
Organism: Neoniphon sammara; assembly: GCA_900302535.1. Lineage (NCBI taxonomy): Eukaryota > Metazoa > Chordata > Actinopteri > Holocentriformes > Holocentridae > Neoniphon > Neoniphon sammara. The sequence continues at coordinate 34,288 of OMKZ01006477.1, read as the reverse complement.
AAATGTATCAATGTCGATAATTCAAAACTCCATAGTTAACCCAACTTATCTCACCACCCAATAGTTACTGAATTACCAACTTTTATGTGTACAGGCCCAGCGTTCTAAGCAACAGGGGTTATGTGTTCTCCATTTCACACCTCTGCACAAAACTCCTCAAAACAATTTGTATGGAGATTTCCACTGAGCTTTTTCAACCCTGAACTAAATCCAGGAAACTGGCCTCATAAGTAAAGGATCATGGTGACAGCAGTTTAAGGTCAGCAGCATGGCTCTTGTCATACAAAAACAAGGCAGTGTGAATTCCAGTTAAGAGGCATAACCTCAATGGGATACTTCAGAGATATAATGGCTTGTTACAGACAATAATGCACTGAACTCATAATTTAAGGGTTTACTACGTGACCTCTGATGGCTTACAAAATAGATGAGAAGGGATATTTTTTTTAAGCAAAAGACAGTTAGAAGCCCAGAAAAAGACTGATAGACAGAAGAGCTGCAGCCTTGGGAAACCGCAGCTAATGGAAATAAATAAATAAACAGATAAACGAGCCGGGGGTTTACTGAAAGAGCTTCTCAGAATAGGAATGACTGGTCACATTTAATGGGAAGGACTCACGATCATATAAACATACATTTAGATAATTTTGATTTACAACGATTTACTGACATGTCTCATTTCAGAGGGAGCAATTGGCGTGTTGAAAAGGACACTTTGGGTGCACAAGTGAGACACTCATGGCTCATGGTGAAGCTCCTGGTGAGGTTTTGGTCAGAATTGATCAGTATGAAGGAAAATGATGGGAAAATGACTGGAAATATTCTTTGCCAAGCTAGATTAGATCTAGTCATTACATAAGTCCCATGCCACACCATCAAGATCAAATATATAGAAAAGTAGAGTTTTTGTCTCTTTTGGCTTGAGTAATTTTAAGAGTTTTGTGTTACAATACACTGTCTGCAGTATTAATTACAATACAACTGTCTGCAGTATTAATGTTGGTTACATGTACAGTAGATGCTGGAGAAATGCATGAAGATGGACTTGTACAGTGAACGCTATCAGAGGTTTGCCACCTCTTGTGGAAAATATAATACTTATTTTCATGAAACCATGCAAAGAGGGTAAAGTAGGGAAGAACATTCATTTTGGGTGCCTTAAGAACTACATGTAGTACACAGATCCCAAGCCTGTACTGTCTGGCAAACTCAAGGACTGAGCTTGACAAGACTGACAGCCCTCTCTCTTGTGTCTCAGATAAACTCACATGTTCCCTGATTGCAGGCTGTACTTCTTGCGGCCAAGCCTGGTGGCCTGCTGGGTAAAATACTCGTGACAGTCCGACTTCTTCCACATGTAGTAATACTCCACACACTCCCCGACCGAGCGCGTTCGTACCTGGGAGGGAAGAAAATTTTAGATCTTGTGTTTTTTTTGAGCAATAGAAAGTAATTTTATCAAGTAATCAGAAGACCAACATGTAAGTGATCAAGCAGGTTTCAAAGGAAAAAGATTTCAGAAATTTCTGTGACTTGTCTTCTGCACACTCACCTTATTGGCCTGAATGAGGTGGAAATTTTTCCCATAAACTCGATAACCGTGTTCAAAGTTCCTACGCTCCTCCATGCTCCAGCCACAAAGCTCCTCTAAAGAGAGGGAAGAGGAACAAGAACTTTATAACATTATGATTTCTATCAATTTTAATTTTTACATTAAATTTCTATTTCAGCTTAAATTATTTTTCAGACAGAATTTGTCAACTGTAGTTTGATTTTTATTTTTCATGAATGTTGTGTTTTAGTATTCTGTTTTAGTCTTTCATTTAATTTTGGCATTAGTGTTAAAACATTCATTCTTGTATGAAGTGTGTTGGTAGTGATCAAAATACAAAAAAAAAAAATAAAGCTCATTTATATTTAGTTCATTTAATTAGAAGAGTGACAATTAAATTTCCTTTTTCATTAAGTTTAGTTTGATTATTATTTTGGTGCACTAAAGTGATTTTGTCATTCCTAATTTTAGTGTAGTATTGGGCGGCTCTACAGCTGGACAAACTGACAACACAAGTCCAGGAAAAGCAGATTAAATCAGTGTGTGAATATCATTGAAAAGTTTGCCAAAGCCTAGATGTGACTGGAATGATTTTATGAAGAGTGAATTCTTTTTGTGAGTCACTGAGAGCTATTTAAGCATAGAGGCAAAAGTAGAGCAGCGTCAAGTTTCTTACCACTAAACACTTTCACATTGAAGCGTAATCGTCTCAGTGCCTCTTCTGCATTGAAGTTGCATTTCACCAGTTCATACAGTGCCTGAGAGTCAAGACAAAAGGAGGCAGACAGCTGAAAAACAATCACTTCTATATTTACACTGAATGGACAAGATAAGAGACCCTCCTGTCAATTCAATGACAGATTTAACAGGTTAAAGGATTATAGGAGAAAACTTTTATTCTTTTATTTTACTAATTAAAACAACTTTAATTATGAATAAAGGATGTGGTTGAAAGGGATCACAAAGTTACTCAGGGATGATTAAGCTTTGAAACTTAGACATGGTTTCTAAAAAAGGAGGTACAACTCATTATTAGAAAGGTGTCATTCAGTAAGTACACAGCCATTCATATCCTGTTTTCAACACTGTTTAAATGGTATCTCCACTCATCAGTGTCAGTGTCTACTGAAAAACAACGGATATACTGAACCTGTTCAAAGTCTTCGACGAGGTTACACGGTTACTGTATTTAGTTACTTTAAAAAGTAAGTGGTTGGTCTTTGTTTGAAGTAGTTTATAGTTATTTAAAATAAAATATGTTTTTGTATTAAGGCCTACAAAAACATGCTGTAGCACTATGGCTTAAGTTGCCGAGCTTGTTGTCGATCTTTGTCTATTACTTTTTTAATGTGGTATCTCATATCATGTTACTTTTTGCAACAAAAGTGAAACAATACAAAAAACAGTAAATGCATTCTAATTTTAGTCAAGTAATTTATTGGATTACAAGAATTGAAAAACTAGCATTAGATTACTAGTTACCACAAGAAAATACTCAAGTTCTCCACCCGTTAACTGTCAACACTGCTTATTTGGCATTTTATAACAGGTAACTAGAATGAGTGTTCTTATGTAAATCCCTCCTAGATACACACAGCCCTCTCAGAGAGTGAACATTTTGGCATCGAGTGCATTGCTCTTGGGGACTTAAGTAGTGTTGGTGAGCAGTGGCACCATACATAAAACTTATAATGCCTCCTGTGTCCCCTGTGTCATTTTAGTCTACCTGCTCGTTGTCTCGGACAGCCTCCCCTTGAATTTGTGTGTGTGCTGCCCCCTCCTGTCCTCCTGGTCTCTGTGCGCTCAGCAGGAAGTCCTCCACCTCCTGCACCGGCAGAAGCCCGGGACGCCACAGCAACTGGTCCTCACTGTCGTAGGCTGGAGGCGGAGGAAGAGGGAGGATGGAGCAGAGAATGTGAAAGAGAGTAGAACATGTGGATGAGGAGTGGACAGAAAGACAGACAAAGAAGAGAGAGGGTAGGCAGGTTAGCCCAGCAAACACGGACGGACCCGGACGAATCAGTGAGAGCCTGATAGGGGCCAGATCAAGTCATGTCATGACTTGTCTGATCAAGCCCAGAATATCACCCTATTTCAACTAACATAAATCCTACAGAAAAAGACTTTGCCACTGAAATCTCCACGAGGATATCAAAGTATTTGTATTAGAGGTCAAATATCATGCATTTTTCTGTCTGGTCCGTTCTTATTCAAAATCTGACAATGTGACCAGCACTATCATGAACATCAGAAACATAATTTGCGCATTTACAAACTGTTTTCTTTGAAAGATTTTGTGGAGGTGTAAAAATCTTTTTTGTTTGTTTGTTTGTTTTTTGTTTTATTTTTGGCTTTATTGAAGAGAAAAACTGCAAGGCAAGCCAAATTTCTTAAAAGGCTAAGTTTTTTATGCTTTTGGCAATTTTTGGCCAAAAAAAAAAAAAAAAAAAACCAAACAAAAAAAAAAAAAAAGGCAGGGTCTAGTCCATGACAAATACGTTTATCTAGCCTGCAGCAAAACACAACGCTCTTCAGAGAAAGTACCAGCAGAGTGCTTGTAAGTAAGTAAAACTGGGTTTGAATCATGCGAAAACTCAAGTGGAAAAGTGTGTGTGTGTTCTGTGTCTTGGTGTCCAGCTGTCAACAGACACTTAAGCCTCCACATGGAGTTTGCTGGCTAACGCGGTAGACATCCGTATTAGCAAGGCTAGTGACTATAGCTAGCCATGTTGCACTGAAGTCGATTGGATGCCAACAACTTTAGCAAACCAGGTGTTATAGGTCATCTAGATGACGTCCTGGAAATGACGTCAAAATCATCCCCTTATTGGCTGTGATCTGGCCTAGTCCTGAACGTCACTGAAAGACGTCATCACAACCTCATTATGACGTAATTTGGCTTGCTGGGAGGTTAAAAGACAAAGAAAGTTACTCTGAAAGAGATGCGAATTAGCTTGGTGCTGGGAATATTTAAGACTAAATTTAATAAATTTTAAGTCCTGGACTTGAGTGCTACACATGATTATACACATAATCTTTTTTTAGGGCTTACCTCTCTCCTGGTAGGCATATGGGTTGAGTGGAGGGATTTTTGCCTGGTACATGGAGCCCACCATGATGTCCTGAGGATGCAGTCATAGTCAAGACATAGTCAGGCAAAGCCCCAATACATGTCATTCTTTTCTTACGGTGGAGCACACATATGCCAAATTTACCAGTGGGACTCAAACGATTGAGGAAAGATCTTAAGCCATATTCTGTGAGGTGTGTATGTTTGCCAATAAACACTGTAACATAAACTGTCAGGATTTTGCAATAGAGTTTGCTGAAAAATGGCTTAGAAGTATCTGTACACTGGATGATAGCAGTGTTACAGAATCTGACTTTGAAACCAACTCTGAGTGTGTGATTTGTAGTAGAAATAGCCTGAGCCAAGTTTGAAGTGTGTGTGTGTGTCCTTGTCGATCAGTTTCTAGTCAGTTCTAATGGGTTCAGTGAACATGCGATGTGTGTTGACCCTGTCAGTGGATGGTTTACTTTGCGCTCTTCATTGGAGGGAATGGAGGCATCGTCCGAATCTTCTTCTGAAGAGGTGACTAACGTGTCTTTGTCTCCACCTGAGAGAGGACAAAACATGATGAACAAAAACACTTTCTATTAAGCAGACTTTATTTCAAATCATTCATCAAACCTCTCTCCTAATTTGAGACAATCCTTTGGCATACTTGTACAGACCTCTCATTGGACAGTCATCTTTGTTTGTTTGTTTTTTAATTTTTATTCTTTATTTAAGCAGTTAACTTTCACTGAGAATAAATATCACTTTCTGAACGGACACCTGACCATGAAGGCAGCAGCACAGAAAGTTACAGACGAATAGAACAAACCATAATAAACATATGAAGATGCACTCAGTAGAGCTCACTGGAGGTCACCTGAATCTAATGCAGTTTTTGCCACTTCCTCACTTTTCAGGCCCGTAGGTCAATAGTGATATTGCAACACATTCATAGTCACATTTGTGTTTGTCCCTGTTTTATCTTTTGGCCGTTTGCTGTGAAAATTTAATCAACTCTTCCTTCGTTCAGGACGAACCGTTCTCCTGAGTTTCATGCAAATCTGTTCAATAATTTTTGAGATATCTTGATGACAGACAGAAAGACAGACAGATAGAAATGGCAAGAACATAATAAGGATACATCATAGCAAATATAAAAAAGTATAAAATACACCATAGTCTAAAGTAGTGAGTGAGAGGAGAGAGAAGGAATAAAGCACTTCCTCTCCTTTACTGACCAATAAACATTTATCTAAACTTTTGCTTATTTTATAATTGCTATGTGCAATTCAGTCCTCCAGCCAGTACACTCCACATTTAGAAAATTCAAATAATTCAAAATTCAGCAGCCTGAGAAACCATGTGTGTGTTATGTCATTAACATGATATCTTCGGTGGCTGCCCACAGATGCACAAAGCAAATAGTTATGGAAGTGTTGTCAACACTTGACCAATCAACATCAACAGTCTGCTAGCTCCTCCTTAGGGTTCCTGCATGTTCTGATGGCATTACCTCCTGAGCAGGGACTAAAATCAGGTTCCAGGAACTTACCTGTACCTGTGTTGCTGCTAATGGAAACAATTTCAGAACCCGTTAAACAGCCGGCATGGAACAGCACGGCTCGGTAAGTTCTTGCAGTTGAAAAGACGTATTATGCAACCTCTTCCACCTCCCATAACAGGATCCCCGGGAGGTGGAAATGTGTTTGAGCAAGAAATAGTGACATAAACACTGATGTCAAGTATGTACTATATATGTATGTGTGAGTGTGTGTGTGTGTGTGTGTGTGTGTATAGGTGTGTGTCTGTATGTGTGTTTACCTTGTAAACGTCGGAGCAGATCTGAGGTGTTTGAAGTGACAGAGGGGGTGAGGTCATCGGCTGATGATTCCTCTTCCTCCTCCCCAGGAAACAGATCCTTGGTTATCTGATCCTGGCACAGAGTGTGCAATGCAATTAAAGAATAGCAGAGAATATCACCAAATGAAAAATAAATAAATAAATAAATAAAATTGATCATGTTTCATACGTCAGTTATCTTCACTGGATTCATTGTTATTCCCTGTGTTATTCAGGTTGTAAGCATATAATAAAGCACTGTAGGTTTGCAATATTTCAAGTATTACGTAACATTTCTGTAAAATTATTATTAGCCTTTACCCTGATGTTGCTCTCTTCCAGATCACTGATATTCTAAAAACATACAGCAAATAAGTCTTGCTACTCAAATCCAATAAATACTTCACCTAAGTAGAACATTATACAGCTTTTACATCAATCAAGCGCCTTTGACTACCTGGGTGACACTGTTTACATTAGCAGAAGCACTTTATGCATATGTCACAATCTTCCAAGATGAGTGAACTGTGTTTTCACCCCGGCAGTCTACAACTACACTATGAACATAAATCAGTGTCCAGTCCAAAACATGGTGAGTTATTGGTAGTATCATATTACATAAGCTGAAGTTAGGAAGTTAAAATGCAGAGCGTGTCCGGTATCACTGCGCTTTAGGTGGTCACTAACACGACAGAAGTATGAGCCTACTTGGCTTTGTAAGCCCATCATGCACTTCAAATGGGCCAAGTATTTCACAAGCAAAGATGGACACACTTCTTACTAAATTGGCCCAAAAAATAGGTATTCACTTTGTGGTCTGGCAAGTCGACAACACACAGCTATGGCTGGGTATGTTCTGGTGTAAACCTGACCTTCATTTCTCTCCCGCTTTATTTTGAAAGACTGGGGAAGACAAGCTCTTCAATGAAAAAGATTAACACTTTAATTCACATGAAGTGGCCTAAAATGTTAAGAAAATTGATACGTTTGTGACTAAATTTCATGTCTTCACAACATTATATAAGGAGGCCAGCTATTGACAGCATTCAAAAATGTGTAAATTACAAAGTGAGGAATGCAAGATTAAATCTTAACCTCAAGGATAAGATATACCATTAATATTCTGCTACAATAAACAAACAATTGTCATTCAACCATAGCTGCACTGGCTTTATTTACATGACAATGATTGTTAGGCCTTAGTCACAAGGCAAACTAATTGCAAATGATGTTCATGTTCATCAAAACTGAATTTCATTTGCAATTTATAAGTTAAAACTTTGCAAGACAAATATGCTATTTAATAAAAGCATATGCAGAAATCTTTTTAAATCAGATGTAAACATCACCACTTAGGAAAAAACTACATGTATGTATTTATAAATGAGGCCCCAGGTGTGTCCAGGCATGGATCAGGCTGCATCTCACCTTATCCAGTGTTATGTCTGGCAGGCTGGCAGTCAGGTGACAGGTGTCCCTCTCTGGCTCTGTCACCTCGTAGCCACACAGAGCCAGCAGCTCCTCCAGGGGAAGCTCACTGGCCTACAAACAAGCAGAGGGAGTTACAGAGGGAGAGAGTGAAGAGAAGGACAGTGGGTTGGAGGGAGACGGTAGGATAACACAGGGAGGGCGGGAACATAAATCTGCAGGTTACTTCCACATTTCTTTCGATGAAATTTCAATTATGTCATGTCAATGCTTTTACCATGCATTTGGAAAAAACATTTTTCCCCTCTCCCTAATGCATTTGATATAATTTTTAATGGGCAAAGCACGATTACAAAACAAGAATAAAACACAAAGATAAAGGAAAAATCCCAAACATTTTCTTGTTAACCAAGGATGCATCACATAATGATTTGGCCAGTGACAAACAAATGTTAAAATTTAACTGACTGCACAAGCAACACCAAGCACACAGTCCATCTAAAACTGCAAGGATGATTCTCTGTGCTTGCTGTAATGAGCAGTTTCTTCTCTCCAACACAACCTGGGAAGATCATTTTCCACAAGGACACAAGAATAAACTTGACTTTCTTGGATCTGATATTTAGCCAAAGTAATGTGTACTTCTCCATATGGGAAAGACACCGTATTTCTTGGCTACGTGTTTTGTGACAACAAGCAATAAGTTTGGTACAGTTGCCTTTAAAAATGTGCACTGGTTTATATAACACTCCAGTATATAAATCATGTACATGGTAAAGCTAGCTCCATATTATTTGAAAAGTAACTGCAACATTATTACATCATTAACTTACTCCTTTAAATTTAAGTAGCAGTTTTAGTTGGTGTTGTAGTAACAGAAATTAGTTACAAAACACAGTAGTCATGACTAATGTTGCATTACTCTTATATGAATAATACCTGAGAGGTGTTTACTGTGATAAAGGTATGAGTGATGCAAAAGGGTAGGCAACTATGAAGTAAACATAGTTACAGAAAAAACTCCTAAAGGCTATTATGGATTTTACAGCCTACTGTTACCAACACATGTACTGTCTGGTGAGTTTTATTCACAATAGCATACATACATGATTAAATAAGAAACGGTGCTTAGCACTTTATTATGTTGATATCCAACTGTTATGTGACAAAAAATTAGATGTTCAATAAAGTGTCACTTTCCAATTTAGTACATCTCCACAGACTGAGGAACCCCAAACCCGACTTTAGCCAAACGCTGACCCCATTTTTAAGCTAACCTGACCCTATTTTTAACATTAAACCCACCCAGACATTGTATGTGCTCTGTGGCCTCTTGTCTCATAATTATATGATTGGAGACTCAGCACAGTTTTTATTGACACATTATAGTCACATGATAGCAAACTGAGCATCAATATTGGACTATCCAAATAAAGTCTGACCAAAGGGAGCAAAGTAGTTCTATGGTTACCACAAGAGTTGGCATGGCAACCAATGAAGCATGGCTAGCTGTGCTTTGTGCTAAATTTCAACCTGACTGGAACATGTTTCTGACTCATCTCAATGGCCAAGCCCAATACTGGGCTGGCTATAGCTAAAAGAAAAGAATACAGATTTATAGCTAAGTTATGACTACTTTAACAGAAATTATAGCCACAGCTGGACTAGACCGTACAGTGTGGGATTGAGCTGCCATCTTCATGGGGCGAGGAGAGTACTTATCCGACTCCTCTAAGGCCTGTTTGGACTTGTGCTGCTGTGGGCCTTCATAGCTGTACCCCAGGATCTCCACTAGGCCACCACCACCACCACACTTAGGTCCAGAGCCCACTCAACCACCTAAGAGACACACACCACACAAAGAACCTGGATGCATGAACATTCAAAGAAAACAATGTTAAGAAAAATGCATCTACACAGAAATACATAACACAAAGAGACACATACTCGCAAAGACATAGCACTGTTTGCACAAACTTTCAAAGACATACATGAAAACATATTGATAAAACACAACCAGGCAAGACATACATAAACTCACATATATACAACCACTTGTACAAGCATAACTGTAACACACGTGCACAAACATGCCCACGCGCACACATTGATGGGTCAAAGGTTGGCTGATCCAAGCTCATCCCATTACAGATCAGCTGATACTTTTAAGCTGCCTTTTTTCAACTACTGAGAGCTGGACTAAAGTATCATATGCCCATTGTGTATCTTTAGCAATGAATGACTTATATTCCTGTCAGAACATTTAGTGAGCCTGTGGTAATCCAAAGTGAGTTTATTGTAACCTTACTGCATCTCAAAGCGTTTCCCATGGTGTCATATTTGACCTATGGCCTTGACTGAATAATATTTTAAGGCTACAGTGGCATTTTGTGCTCTTAAAATTTATTAGCGGTTGAATATAGTTTTTGTATGGGATCATACTGTAGCACATCCTAATGCTGTTTGAGAGATACAAATGAGCACAGCAGCACAGTTTGGCCTACAGGAATCCACAACACAGGATCCTCTGCCTTTGAAGTCACGACGAGAAAGTTACAGTAGGCCTTGGCACTTCAGTGAAAAACTTTGGATGCTACTAGCGGTATGAGGAACTCTGCTGGTAGTTAGGAAACTGGCTTCTCGATCCCGCACTAGCCCACATAAGGCGCCAACACTCACGTAATTATACTGTACTTGTGACAAAGTGGTTACATAGTATCCCCGGACAAAGAAGTTCTAAACGTCCAGCAGACAGCCCGGTCGCGTGCCTCTCCCACCCCACCTTGGGCGCTGTCTGTCTGACCAGGGGCGCTTTCCTGTGACTTGGTGCTGAACGTCCCTTCCTCTCTCCGACTCGCTACAAGTGGCACAAGAAGGAAATAACTACTTCTCAGTGTTTCCGAAAGAGACGGCCGGAGTTTACCTGCGCCAAGTCGGACATCTCTCCCAACTTTTCGCTCAATCCACTCTGTCGCGTGCGCGCACCTGAAAATAGTTCAGCACCACGGTTGTTAGCCCCCGTCGGACTCCTATTGTTTTCTGCGGCTTTACTATCACGGCAGAGGGAATGGCTCTTTAAAGCCAAGAACGCGGAGAGAGGCGATACGGTGGAGAGATTCTCCATTTCTTCCTTCCTCCCCCGGTTAAATGCTCCCGTCGCTCTCTTTCAGTCGGCTTTCACCGGCGGGTTTAACTGTCAACAATCGTGTGTACCGTCCGGAGTGACAATAGGTCTTAAAATGGTCTGGTTTCTCTATCATTTGGGTCATTACATTCCTCGTTTTCGCTTACTTACCTCCGCCATTCCGTTTCTGCGCAGGCTGACTATTGCCCGGATGTTGTAGGTCTTCTGTACAGCTCCGTTTATTGCCGCAACGTTTCAGCGACTACGATGAGCAGCCTGCAGTCAGTGGGCTACATGAAGAAAATAAGTTACGTGCAAAAACTTGTCTAGGCCCTTTCTCAATAATTTTGATGTTTTTGTCTCGGCTTTGGCAATAGATATTTGATATATTAATCACAGTTACGAATATCTGTTTTCAAAGGTTCCTCTTTCGGCATAGTATTCGTATTAGTCCAGTAACATACATATATATTTTTGACACATAGCTAACAACAGTTTAAAAATACATAAATGGTCATATGTGCTACAACTCACTCCTTCCATTATAGAAATATATGCCTCTGGCGCCCATGTTGCCCTACTGAAAAAAGTTACAGCTTGATACAAATATGAATATTGAATATGACTGGTTTGAAAAGTCGTCTGCCGGCAAAAAATATTGTCAAAGTTTGCACATAGCGGAGCGTGAAACTATATGGCTAAAACGTGGAAATGAGGGAGGGGACAGGACATGGACAAAGCAGATAAAGATATACGGGTCTGTGTGCAGCCCGCCTGCTCCTAAGTGTTCTCAGAGATACTATAGGAGGGACGTCAATGTATATGTTGTCCACACGTTATGCTTTTCAACTAAGACTAACAATAATAAAATAGTATGACGGAGATTCATTTGATATTTGCATTTGTTTAGGTTATAAAAAACAATTTAAATGTAGAAAATTAAATTTAAGCTATATCCACAATTTGAAAAAAGTTATACCTGTTCTTAGACATCCAGTGATAGCACAAATAAAATACACCTTCTTTATGAAATACTGTAGGAAACTTACTGTTGACTAATAATATGATACCACTTGTATAGAATATGCTCTCTCTCTATTTTAAAGAAAGCTAAAGTGCAGGTAATTTTTCCTTTCTTTCTTCCTTTCTTTCTCTCTTTTTTTCCAAAATAAAAATGCCAGGAAATCATGAAATCCTCTTTAAAGCCCAGATTAAGGTATAATCTAGCCCACAGGTGAAGCCAGGAAAAGACATCACCCAGATCTCAATAATATAAAGTACTTAATCTAAAACTGGATCATATTTTAGAGACCTTGTTTCTTATATAGCTAATAGCCACAGGCCTGAACATTTTCCACCCCCAGAGGTGAATACTTATGTAGTGTATTACTCTAAAAATATACTTAAATACAACAAACTATCAGTTGTAACTAGTTACTTTTCACCTCTGCTTGCCCGTCAACATCACCTGAGTGAACGAATCATTGCATGTCAAAAGGTATGGTGGAGAAAAGAGCTGGGTTTGTGGCCAACAAAAGGCCAGACCACACACAACAAAGCCCATTTGTTCACCGAGAGAGTGGCTGCAGACTCTGGGTTTTCTATTTACAGTGTCAGGCCTCCTTTGTGTGTATGAGCATACACATTTTTTTGTGTGACTGCACGTCACGTAGGTGTACCTCAGTAAGTTTTTATATGAAGTTGTATATGTGTGTGTGTAGGTGTGTGTGTTGGGCAAGAAGGGCAGTAACTGGGTTAACTCAGTGCAAAGCAAATATGTCAGAATCACAAGCAGCAACAGTAAAGAATCTGACCCAGTCAGTTGATAGAGACACTTTATAAGACAGTTGCACGATGCAGGACACAAAGTGCTGGACAAAATGTAATGGGACTACATCATTTTGACAGGACATAATGAAGGACAACACATAAACATGCATTCAGAGCTGAAGAGTTGTCCCAGTGTTTGCCCTCTGGCTCCACATCAACTGCTGAAATTGAAATGAAAAGTTCATAAAGGGTTAACATAAAGCTGTTGTTCTATCGCCACGCAGTG
>OMKZ01006476.1:26735-61314 GCA_900302535.1 Neoniphon sammara | reverse complement strand
GGGAAACCACTGCAATCTCACCCCCCCTCTCTCTCTCTTATTCTCCCTCCTACCATCTGTCTCTCTCCGTCGTCTCCCTCCCTCCATCCATCCATCATCTCCCTCTCTCTTCCTCCTCCACCACCGCCGCCGCAATCTCCCCTCGCTCATTCTTATACACACAGGGCAAAAACTACCCGCCCTGGAGAGCTAATCCTCACGCTGTAGATTAAGAGCTACTTAGCACAGAAACCACCCCAGTGACATATTTTCAACGCACCTGTATTTTCACCGTCCCTCTCTGTTATGATTTTTGTTTTGTTTTTGTCTCGGTTTTATTGGAGTGGTGGTGACAGCTGGGGGAAGGGAAGCAGACAAGACAGAGAGAGAGAGAGAGAGGACTGAGTCACAATGAGGAGGAAAAAAAAAGAGGGTGAAAAAGAGGCAATAGCTGCCAGCTTCTTTTAACCTTGGCCTCCTATTCACAGGCTCGGTGTGTTTGCAGCAGCACGATAACCTTCTTCTGATCGTGTCCCCGTTTATTCCCGCTCTCAACCTGCACCCAGCCAGTCTTTTAATTAAGGCCAAACAATGTCTCTGCATTCTCAAAGGCAACAGAATGACCTCTGCTGTCATGTGCCGTGTAAATATTTGTCAGTGACGAGGAGCTGGGGAAACGGCGGCGCCTGGTGGTGGAAACGGATCGCTACAGGTGGGAGAAAGACTGCAGCCTCTTTGGTTTGCACACAGGAGTAACAGGGCTCAGGTTGTAAATTATATCCCGTGTGTGTATTGGGTTGCTAGTGCGTGTGTGTGTTGTTCCTATCCTGATGAGGACCAAACAACATCCATCAGTCTTCATTTTTAAAAGGAAATGCTATGATAATACGTCAGTACTAGAAATGCCAAGCGTGGTCAACTGACAATGGTTTTGCATATTAAAATGGATCTAACTTTTCTTACTGCATGAGCTAGTTTCAAAATCATGCAGTGAAACAGAAGTTATAATTTTATGTATTCTCCTCGAAGTCCAGCTTTTTGACATCTCTGACATTAATTGGCCTTTTTAGTATTAAAGTTGGGATTAGAATCAGGTTCCCAAAGCTGAGATTTAGGCAAGAATTAATGTAAGAAACTTAAAAGGTAGATTTTAGAATAAAATTAATATAAATCAGTGGAGTGCCCTCACAGGTGTAGTATATGTGTGTGTCTACAGTCACTGTTAAATGAACATAACACTAAGGTATTTTGTCACTAAACAACCACTGCAGTCATTAAATAATAAATTAGGTTTATTCTTCTGTCAATTTGAACCTACTAATAAAGTACAAAGACCAAGAAGTGCTTTAAGGTAATATTCTTAATCTGATTAAAAACCATGTGACATAAAACCACAAGACCATTATATGGCAGGGAATATATCTCACTCTCTCTCTCTCTCACACACACTTAACACACACACTCACACACACACACATTAGATTATTGTCAATAATGTGGTAGTAGGTTCAGTCTGGATCGAAAGACACCAAACACAAGAGCAATGAATTTTTAACAGCATCCAATAAAGACTTGATAATGTTCCCACCACTGATCAACTTATTTTTGATTGAAGGCAATATTTAAACTGTTATCACAAAAGAAAAACACAGCGAAGGCTTCACTGTAACGTTTCACATCCAGGCTGTCGTAAACTTGCTGCATGAAAACCTCTGGAGTTCAGTTTCAGTTTTTCATTTAGTTTACATATATTTCATATTTCATATATTTCACTCTGTGTATGATTCATGAATTAAACAAATATGAAACTCAAGAAGTCAAATACACAACACTTCTTATTTTCACATATACATCAAATTAAAATCATTTGTAAAATAATTTTTTTTAAAGCCAACTTTAGAGAAAGGAAGTTTTGATCCAGTGGCAGAGAATGAAGAGTCCTCCGGTTGAGAGGCTTAAGCTTTGTTATGATGTTTAATCCCGAAGGCCTATGGGTAGCTTCTGACGGAGAACTTGATGCCATGGTTATGGAGGCGGTCAGTGAGGGTCGTTTTAGAGAAGGCAGCGCCCGCAGTGTATACTCCTCCCCTTTTAATCATGAGAGCCAGAGAGAGAGAGAGTAAGGGAGAGAAGCTGGGACATATTCTTTAAAAAACAGGGGAAAAGGAGGAGAGCCAGAAACCCCAAAAATAGAGAGGTAAAAGATTTGAAAAACAGAAAAAAATAAAAGACAGAGGGAGACAAAGACAAAGAGGCATGGGACAAAAAAAGAGACAGACTCACCTTCTGGGCAGAGAGTGCAGTTCTTGCAGCAAGGTGACGGCTGCCTGCACCATAGCGGCCGGCGTTGCTACATAACCAGGCTCTGTGGACCAAAAGCAACACAGAGACATAAACTCAAACACCTGATCTGCAGAAATACACTTCAACTCTCTGAAACCTTACAGCCCCAAAATACCTTGACTACTGAAGGTATTTCATGTGACAACAATATATGAACAGTGAATGATTATGTATAGGCAAAGCTGAAAAAGGAACCTCAGGAACCAAACATAGAGGCAGAGTGCTTGATGACAAAATATCTCTACCATACAAATAAAGTCATTATAGTGGTTCTATTTACTGCGTGCAATACATGAACAGTGAAATATTGCATCAGTAAATTTATGTAAGTGCCCCGCTGGATTACATGTGTGTAGGATTACATATTATATGATGCTTAAATTCAGAGACTGTTTGTCTCATGGAGGCTAAAGAGGTGGAAGATGGGAAAACAGCTTCTCAATATATGGATTCTGTACAATAAAAAGACAATAAATAAATAAATAAAAATCTTCCATACCAAAACAAGAAAAAAAGTGAAATACTGCCACCCTGTTGTTTACACATTTCAAACTGCGCACCCTTTCTGGCCATCAGACAGTACATGATGCTGCTTCAAAGACATAAAGTTTAATGTCTGCTGCTGATTAATTTCGACATTACAACATTTTTTCAAGGTAGAACTGCCATAAATGGTAAATTTCAATGATAGCTGTAACTGTATAGTGAACATAAATAAAATCCTAATAGCATATGATATGAGATCAAAGTTAGGTTCTGGTGGTTTTACCTGCCCCCATCACCTGAGTGCAGATCTTAGCGTTGGGTTGGCCGTCTGAAGGGTCTTTTCCTTCTGAGTATCCTTCCCCGAAAAACGTCAGACAGAAGCAGGTGTCCTCTATCTGAGGGAGGAGGGGGACGAATGATGAGACGGACTGAATGAGCTAGTGATCGAGTCAGTGAGTGGCTGAGAATCACACAGGGCTAAACACCAAAACCTTAAACTACAACTCTAAGAAAAAACATGTAGAGATGTGGTTATTATTTTAGTCCATATTGTATGGCTGTTCAGCTGTTAGAAATCGTAAAGAATGACAACTGATACAAACGGGAACTTAATACAAACCCATGAAATAGGAACCATAAATGGTGTGAAAATGAACCCCATTCTTTTGCATTATTACTTTTATAATCCTTAAAACCAATTCATACCTAATCTGTATTACAGAAACTTTATCTAATTTTTTTTAACTACTCCCATCTGCAGCCATTGTACAACGGCCAATCTGCATCCCTCCCAGGAAGATTAACATTTAATCCAGTTGGATTTGAAACACAAGATAGTAGAAGTGAAAACAGCACAGCAACTGACTCACCTGTTTCATGCTTGGACCGGACTTGGTGAACAACCCAAAAGAGAAGAACCATGGAAACTGTGGACAAGAACCCATGAACAGCCACTTATATGATAACAGTAACATATTTCTGCTTGCATTATCATTATTACTCAAACAATCGATGTCTGAATCAAGTGGTGGATGAACTTTAATTCTATGTATAATATTCAATATAATAACTCCATTTCCAGTGTATACATGCTTTGCTATTGATGGAACTGCAATGCCGGTGAATGTATTTTGAAGCATTTAAACTGCACTGTAAATGTCACTTTGAAATTTCACAAAATGTCATATTCTGCTGCATTTAACGTGAGCTGCTTTGGGATTAGAGTTTTAGCTGAACGCCCACACCTAACTGTAACATTCATCCACATTTAAATATCTGGAATAACTTTCTAATGTCAGGCTCTTTCTGTCATCTTTAAAGTTTGTCCTCTTAAAATAAACTCCATTTCCAAAGGACTTAGATTAACTGCTTAATCTTCTAGGCATCACCTGATGACATATTCACACCAAATCACGGCCATGATAAGGGAATGATGGATCAGTGATGGACCTACCGTGGTGAGGAGTTTCCTTCCCAGGCTGAATTTGACCATGAACCAGAAGACCAGGCCGCCACACAACAACTTGACTACTGAGAAAAGTCCGCCGACCCCAACATAGGCACTGTACTGGACCTGTGGATGGAGGGAGGAAGAAAAGGAAAGGATAAAGAAAGAACAGACAGTAGGAGAAAGGGATAGAAAGAAAGGAGGGTTGGGGATGGAAAGACAAAGAGGGAAAAATGGAAAATGAGAGAGAAGGCAATATAGGAATGCAGTGGGAGGTGAGAAGAAAAGAGAAAGGAGGAGATGAAAGAGGACGAGACAAAAAAAGTGAGAGGAAATGGAGAGGAGAGTGGGAGGAGGGAGGATGTGAATGCAGAGGGACAGAGATGCAGGAGAAAGGTTGAAAAAGAAGAGAAGGAGGGGAGAGAGAAGAAATGAGGAAATAGATTGAAGAAAGGGGATGGTGTGGGGGGGGGCAGGAAAGAAAGAAAAAAGGGGAGCAAGAGAGGGAGGCAAGAGGAAGAGATGAGACGTCAAAGAGAATAATGAGCAGGGGGAAAAAGTGATGAATCACTACACATGACTCATCATATTTCCACTCCACTGGTAGATGGCAGTCTAAACAACTTAATAAGATAGTTTCATTAAGGCCTGTTTCTCTGGCTTGCGATCAAAACTGTGACAGCTGCTGGAAAGGCTGACCTAGTTACAGGTACTGGAGGAAAAACATGGGAGGAGAGAGAGAGAGAGGGAAGAAAGGAGGGAGAGAGAGAAATATCAAGGTTGAGGGAGACATATGCTCAGAGTAAGATGGCAAACAGGGAGTTAAGAGTAAACAAGGATGTGCAAAGGAGAGAGAAAGGCATAAGAAAGAAAGAAAACAGAGTGAGGGAAACTGAGATATCGCAGATATGAACAGAGCTAGTTAAGGAAGTTTCTACTTAAGTAGCTGCTTCTTTTCCTTCTTTTGCCTTCCTCAGCTGGTGCAGCACTGCAGGATGCAGAGGTTGTAAGGTAGTCACGATAAGGAGTGTGTGTTCTTAATATCAAGAGGAATGCTTTGTGTCGTTAAATACAGCGTAGAGTTTCTGAGGGACACGGACAGACTGCGACATTAGCGGCTCTCAATCTTTTTGGTCCTGAGGCGCGCTTCACCAGAGCAAGATATTCCGAGGCACGCCAAATTATTTATTGCCTCCAACGTGGCACGCAAAATAATTGACTGCATGGAAATGTCACAAAATCTAGTTTGATCATACCTGAGGGTCACAATGTACAATGTGCTGTTAGGTGAGGAAAATTAGTTACAAGGACGGGGGGGAGTGTAACCTTCTCAAAATGAATTATAGTCAAATTCATGTTTGCATTTAATGTAATTTTTTGCTCCATGAAATAACACAGAGGAGCTGGTTCCATAACACACCAGGTAAAAGGGTGAGAGATAGACTGGCATGTATGCTCTTTGGTTGTGTAACATGTATGTCATCGGTTATGTGACCAGTATCTAGTAACTCAGTAGTTTCCCTACATTCATTCAGCTGCAGTGTGGTGGCCTCAATAACACAAAAATCTGTCACTGCTGCTGGCTGAAAAACACATTAATAAATTCATCATCATCTAGTTTAACGTGCACAGCCAAGCCAAACCAAATGCACTGTTTTTAGAATTTAATAATTTGATAATGTAAGAACAATGTAATTATTATTTTACAATAATCACTATATGGTTTCAGTCACTTAACCAAAGCAGACACATCCCCAAAACCAAAACTGCTGTCATCACACACACTGTGTTACTAAACCCAGGACATTCATGCTGATTCTTACTGGTGGCTGGTGTTCCTCTTCGTAAAGGAAACGCTGCGTTCTCCTGACTACGGAGGGGTCAGAGCCCACAAAGGGGATGGCATACTGCTCAATCTCCTTGCTGAAAAACACAGAGCCCCTGGAGGCACACACACACAAACATTACACAAAGAAAAGTCAGAGCAGTCTAGACTCACCGAATCTACCTCTCAGTTTGCAGCATCAGCATGGCAGTATTCAAGGCAAGCTCATTTTATCCACTGATGGTCCTCTAAATCTATCTCTCCATCCCTGCTGGACCCACGTTCCTATAAAATCTCATTACTCTGAATGTGAGGCAGTACGCCAGACATTAATAGTCTGCAAATTGTTGGGAGTCTTGCAGAAACCTTGTGTGCTGTATTTTTTTACTGCTAGTGACAGGTGATCTTGTATCTTGGGTGTGGAAAATGTTTCATGGCTCTGAGATCAAGTCTAAAAGCTCATATTGACGGGTTTCATTCCAAAGCACTATATAGTATTTTGGAAATAAAAACTCAACACTTTGCTCAAATGTCACTATTTGGTAAATGAGCTGATTGATTGAGCTGATTCTATAGGAAGATTTCTTTTCTCCCAAGGTATTTTGTAAAAGGTTTATGCTTCTTCAAATGGTCTAGATTTTGTTTTGAAGTTAAACTTGCAGTGGAAGCAAAGTGTAAAAAGATACATCAGTGCCAATGGGAAAATCACATCTGTATTCAGCTCCTAGACTTTTAGGAGATACACGGTTTCCATACCACACTGAGAAACACACCTTCCTCTCTTCTTGATTCATCACTGCCGAGACCCTTTCCAATAAAAATGCCATTAATCAAAATGGAAGTGTTTTTTCCAGACAGTAATTTCCCACAGTTATAACCTTACCTCTTTTTGACTCTGGCTCCGACTACAGGCAGCGGCTTGTGGCCAAACTTCTTCCTCAGCTGGCGAAGAGACCTGCTGTCTGCGAAGCCGTACACCGCAGACTGCCAAGTGGCATCATGGCCCGAGCCCCCCTGCAGAGGCAGGAGATTTATCAGTGCTGGCCTCAATTCACTTTCAGTTCAATCAAAATGCAGATTAGAGGTGTAACGAATCATCTGCCGCCTTGCTGTATCAATTATAAATTCTGTCGAGTCAGCTGCATCAATCTGCTAAAAGACATACATGGAATGAATCGCTGACTTTTGCCTGATCATAATCGAATCGTTCAAGATTCCTTACCCCAAAAAAAAGCCCTAATAGAATACTATGAATCGCAACTTTGCAACAATGTTTTTAAGAATAAAAAGGTGTTAAGTAATTATGTTGTCTGATTTTTTTCACATTTCAGGAGGATAAAGTCTAATGCAGATTCTGTGCAAAATTCAAATGCTCACAAACTTTTGGCCTGAGAAGGTCGTTCCTCTTTACTTTTTCACACCTTGATATTGGTTGCTGGGAAATCTGATCTTGGATTTGAATCCTATACTGTTGTTGCACACATTGTAATTCACTCACAATAAGGACATCTACAAAACGTCAGAAATGCAAATCATTAATTTGCATATGTATCTGAACTGAGTACAGGCAATCATCTCTTTTGTTTCGAAAAACTTGCTCAAGTACACAGCATTCATGCTGAGTCACACCCTTAACGAGAGCTATACCTTTAAAGTGAAGGCTCCATTTCATAAAATCACAATTAAAGTAGCTAAAGCATCGGTTTTAAATTGAGGGTGGAGAGAAGACTAAATCAGGAGTGATATCACATTCATGTCATATATAGGAAGAAGCATAGGAGTGAGATGACATTTTCTTGCTGCAACTTGGATGTGTGCTCATGTTAAACTGGCTTTAACTGGTTTGTATTCATATTCATTAGTAGACTTGATTGTAGGTCTGTGGATATAACCAATAATTGGGATTTGTTTTGTGTTGGACTGCTGACACTGGTGGATTTGCTGCAGTTTACTGCTTGTTTTTACACTATAATACATGCTGTTTACACACTTCTGTAATTCATCACACAAAGTGGGAGAAATCACAGCCTGCAAAAAAATAAATAAATAAAAAATAAAAAAATAATAATGATAAAAAAGGTCCAATTTGTACTATTTATAATTACCATGAGGACAATGGCTTGAATGTTTTTTTTTTTTCAAACAGGCAAGTCATATTCATGGTAAATAAGATATGACATAAACAGGGCATAACCTGGGATAAACCAGTCTACCTGAGGTCCAGTGGTAATAGTCAGGAAGCTCTCCACTGCTGTCAGTGTCCCTGAAAGCAACACACACTGTAGTTGAAGATCAAGTTCCAGTTAAAGACCTTAAAATACAATCAAATTCTTGCGCTCACTTAGAAGTTGGATTTACTACTCCTTTTGTATGAACTGGAACAAATCTGTTGCTTTTTATCTCCTTTCTTTATCAGATGAGTTCTCTTGCTGCCTACCTTTGAACTGCTTTTGTGTGTAGAGAATACCCATGTCTGCTGGTATGGAGTCAAAGCCACAGCTGCCAATCACATATACTCCCTTATCCATGGCCTTACTGTGGTATTCTAGCTGCATACGCTCCAGGAACTGTAGAGGATACACATACATAAAATGCATACACATGGTTGTACGTACACAGCATACAGTCACACACTTAAATGAGCAGGTGTACATAGTGACATGCAAATACATGCATATATGCATGACTGCACACACACTATCCCACCAGCGCTAACAATTGCTGTAACAATCATAAAAAAGCAAAATCAAACTGCAACCTACCTGAGGCTCCCCACAGATGTCTATGCAGTGAGCTCCATTTTCTATGCAAGCTTTGACCACTGGCTCGCCATAAAATCTGTACTAAGAAGGGAGAGGGAGGGATTTGCTCAGACAAAAAGGACTGAGGTGGTCCTACTGGCTGAGCAGGCCAATATGAGCACAATGCAATTATGATGTGTGTTCAAACCCAACTTGTAACCTGCGTCCAATGTCTAGTCCCACTCCTGCATTTTCCTGTGTTTAATGCCCTCACAAATCCTGTATTTAATACTTACTGGTCCCACACAGTTGAGAACTACCAGGCCTTGTTGGCACATGACGGCCAATGATTCTTCGATGGATACATCGGCAACAATGATTTCAATTTCTGTTCTCAACTCTGGCATAGCTGGAAACGAGAGGAAACGTGATTATCATCCACAGATCCCACAGTGGATAAACCTTGAAAGAGCGCTTAAACATATTACAGTAATGAATGGTCTCTCTGTTACTGTACGTTTATGCTGCATTCCCATTTGAAATCTAGTTGTTGTTGCATATGATCAACTGATAATTTGATCAGCTGATTGCATTGCATTTGATGGTTCTGTCAGTTCATATAACTTTTTTTCCTCAATACTGATGGTTGCATATTTTAGGCTTGAGTGCACTGGTTCTCAACTGAACTGGGGGTCCAGGTCCTAAAAGCTGCATGTCCAGCAGTATTGTGAACTAAGACTGGGAAATTTACAGTTATGCATTTACTGGGACATTATTTGCTTGCCAAAGTCAAATTTGTGTGCCTAACTAGTGTGTGTATTTCTATTTAGGTCAATGCATAAGAAGAAATACAGTAGGCCATGTCTGGAGGTCAATGTGGTGACTGTTCACTTGTAAATAACCACCCACAAACCACAGCAAGGATAGCTGAGACGTCTGCCTCTAATAGTTTGTCACTCGCTATTAGCCTACAGTAGTTAAACACCGTCTGACATCGGCTGTTAGCTTACAGACAGCCTGTCCTGTCTTGGTTAGCAATAAACTGTCAACCACTCACACAGCCTCTGGGCGGCTTGGTTCAGCACTCCTTCCAGACGCTGTCTGCTTCTCCCGGCCACGGCCCATTTCAGAGAGCCGCCGGGACCCTCTGCGGCGCACCGGGCAACCTCCTCCACCACAAACTGCCCGGTGAAGCCAGAGGCACCGAAGATGATAATGTGGTACGGTCTGCTGGAGGTTACAGTCGCCATTGTGGAGTCGGCTCAAGGTTCCGCGCGGTACTTCCGGTGTTGTGCCTGTTCTCTCTCCTGGTTGGCTGGATCACGTTCGCAACTGTAGAAAAAAATTTACGCACACCTGGGGCGGCTCAGTCTGCTAATTCAAATATTAATCAACTAACTGAATGCCGGCAACACAGTTTACTTACTGCACAAGCCGTAAGTAGAGTAATACTACTTAATTATTACATATAGAAACTGAAAGATTTCATGAACGGTTTAATATTTAATTTTCTGGTGTTGCTTTGCTTTTTTCACGTCTATCACCGGGCCTTATTAACCGGCCTTACTACTTAGTTAAATTTTGTTAAAACGCGTCATGCGGACTGAAGGCAGTGACCGAAACATCCCCCTCTCTGCCTGCCCTGTAAATCAGTTAAAGGGACAGTAGCATGCTGATTTATTGTTTCCCAATGGGCAATATTGTCAAATACTGTGAGGATGAACCTCTGTTGACGTCTGTAACACTTTGCATACGCTGCTTAGCCTATGCATGACAAGGGGCTTGGCTATTGATTGATTCATTACAGGCACTGTGAGTTTATTGAACTTGCACTGCTATGAACCAAAACGCAGCCATGCAGCGTGACTGCAGTAGTTTGAGGTTGGGTCAGTTTTCTAGACTGTAGCTTCTTCATTCCGTGGTGTTCAGGGACATCTTGCGGCAAAGTTCAAGTATTGCACTTTGAGACACTTGGGCAGACAGTTCTTACATGGTGTGTGTGTGTGTGTGTGTGTGTGAGCCTAAACACTAAGGCTTGCATTTCATATAAAGGGATGGCCCACCACTACTTTTACTGTGATTTCAAATACGTGTGAGACCTTTTAAAAATTAAATAAATAAAAATTAAATAAATAATAAATAAATAAAAGGCACATAAATGTTCTGTGTTTGATATTATTTATATTCCCTTGTGGATACAATTTAACATAAATATTCATTAATATATAAACATGAATTGCATAATGCAACACCTGTTGGTAAACAATATCCACAGTGACAATAAGGAGGTAACATTCATCACTTTACAACCATCTCAAGCTAAAAAGGAGAGAGAAAGTCAGTTGAAATCAGTAAAAACATCAATACAAGGCAATGAATAAAGCAACATGCTGATCAAATTTCATTATGTCCAATCCAGTACTGGAATGTAGTGTTCAGAGGTGTATTTTCTCTGAAAATTCAACAAATATGATCAATGTTGTGTTACCTGAACCAGCCAGAAACACAACCGCTGGTCCATAAAGCCCTGCTTTCAGACAACATAAGGGATAGACAACATAACCCATGTATACCAGGCATTAATATCCCAACACAAATGAATGAAGCATCAGATTGTGCCTGGAAACAACCCAGCCATTTAAAGCCAGGTGTGATGAAACACTCAGGATGCATAGGGACAAATTTTGTTTGGTAACAGGGTACTTAATCTCACATTTGTTCATTTGTTCATACTGCATTGCTGTGAGTTCTGAACTGCAGAGGAGATGTTTCAAGTCAGAAAGATAAGCAATCCCATTGGCCAACTGTTGAAAGGATTATTTTTACTTTGAAAACTGGATCCAAATTAAATTATAGTGTGATATTGTGATTCCAAGTGTGGGTGCAGCGTATAATGCTGGCAACTGGGTGCTGTGTCATCATCACTGAGATGAAGTTTATTGGGGGGTGCTAAAATTTACTGAGCCTCGTGGATGTGTCGTGAGCTGAAGTCAGCTAAACCTCTGTCATGGGAGATGCCCAAATGATAATGTCAATGTCAAACCCACGCTCGTTACCCCGTGCGTCATCCCAGTATCTCGATATCCAAGCGATGCCTCTACGCACGCTAATAACTCAAAGTTTTTAGCACAAGGTAACATTACAGCAGATGCAGTTCCTAGGCAAATGCTCTTCAAACAAAATCAGTTTGCAGTACTTCTTAAATGGATGTATGTAAATGTGGAGTGGTGTCATATCCAGGCACAATCCAGATGCATCTCCTATCTGTATTGGGGATTTAATGTCATAATCTAAATGTTTTCACACTAAAGGGAGAGGCAGTGTATTGCGCATACACTCAGATATAAACTATAAGACCTGCACATGAAGTTGAGGGCTGCACAGATTAAAGGAAAACATGGAAACATTGAGCACCAAAAATAGACAGAAGGAAAGTGCCTGAGATAGTGGAATGGCCCACACATCACTGTATTGCATACTGACAACCATGATGTTTACACTGAAATGCATTGTTGCAAGATGGCATAGACTCATTTGATATTTTCATATCAAGAGCCACACTCTTTTGCTGAATCTATACATACAGTGTCAATCATGCATATTTATGATGCTGTTGCTTTGTTTGTAACAGGCCACTTTGTAATGTCTTTGTCTATGTCCCCATCACAGATAATGCTTCTCCTTGGAACTGGATGTCTTTTGATACCTTAAGAGGAATGTAAGAGTAAAGCCTCATCTCGAGGTACAAGCACATTTGTAAAATTCACAATTTCTGTGAAAGGATCATCAAGGCTCATCTGTAAAAAGTGTTTCCAATAAAATCTTTGCTCCCTCCTATCCTCCTTAATATTGTTTTTCAAAACATGAAACGTCATCAATAGCTAATCCAACATAGGCGTACAGGTTTCAGTGTTCACCTTATATTCTTTAAGCAGTGATGGCGCGGCAGGGCAAGAGAACAGCCAAAACTGCTAGAGACAATAACGATGTGAAATGGGAAAATTATCATAATTCAGCCAAAATACAACACGAATGCTTATAATGAGAGGCTCCATCACCAAAGTGTCCGAATTAGGATAGTTGAATTGCTGCATTAAAAAAACTGAGGCCAGAGCAAGGATCTTGTGGAACAAAATACAAAATGATCATAACCACCACTGCTATAAAAAATAGAAGGGGAACACCGGTACACAAAGATGCTACTTCTTATGTTCAAATATTTTTTGAGCGTTGTGAACTCTATCTGTGAGGCTCAACTTCAGATCCAATATGCAAACAGACATGGTAGTAAACAAGAGAGATATATACATGCGTACATCAGCACAAGTTTTTTCAGCAAATTAATTCCTCTGACTCCTTCATCATAGGTCTTTAAGATCTTCAGATATCCCCAGTCTTTTATCTTAAAAATGCAACATCAGGTCTAAAATGATTCATTGTTCCCCCTTGCTTTGAGCACCTGGGAAGTGAAATGTACATCAACCAGGCCATAAGTTTGTAATCAAGATTCTTAGTGAGCCGTGACTTGCTCTGCTAATGCATTTTGTCACATCTGCCAAATGAGTCCCTTCACTCAGACAAGAAGTCAAAGCATTGAGCACTCTGGATGACAGCATCAGATAAATGCCAGTAGGCCCCTGCACTGTCTTCTTGATGCCAAATTGCAGATCATAACTGCATTATAATGTGGCTTATGAACTTTGTCACACAGAGTTCACCCCCATCCCTCACTCTCCATTGCTTTACTGTCCAATATATCACAGATGTCATAAAAAATAGGCTCTAAAAAGATACTTGTCACAGGTGTAAAGTATTTAAGTCCGCAGGGGCAGCCAGTGTCTGAGCTCATCGAAGAACCGCCGTACGTTCACAACGTAGAAGTCGATGTTGTGAGAGAAGTCGGTGCATATGTTGGAGTACGTGTCCACCAGGGTGCAGTAGAGAGCGGTCCCACCGATGCTGATCACCACGGTAACCAGACACAACAGCAGCAGTATCAGGCAAGAGTCTCCACCCACCTCATCTGCAATACATACAGAAAGAGTAAATGTAACTTTTGTTTCTGGTCCAGAATTATGTTGACAATTCATTTGTAGGACACAGATTTCATGAACAGTAGCCTCTATATGGTTCCACAGGTTGAATCAGTTCTGGAATCTGTATATTTTATAATCTGCAACATAATCATATGAGACAGTTTTACTACTGTCTCTTGTTGATTGATAAAACACAACAGTAATTCAACCTATAGCCAGTTCATTAGCTTCACTGAAGCGTTCAAGTTTGTTGTTCTAAATACTCCATCAGTCAGGTATTTCCAGGAAAAATCCTCTTAAACACAGGAACTGGTGCATGTTTACAGCAGCAGCAGCAGTGATTTGTTTGGAATAAACAGAGGAAGAACTAGGGACTTAGCATGAGCAGTGAAACACACAATGTCTGAACTGACATAGTAAAGGCCAGTACCTCCAGAAACTCACTTCTCAAACAGGAAATTAAAGGAAGGAGATGTCAAAGAGCTGGCCATATTTGACCAACACCATGGGACAGTCGCAAAAGTTAAAGTTTGTTGACATAAAGTTGTTTTATGACAGCTGTTTAGTCATGTCTTTTTTCCATTTGCCTGGCAGATTTCAGAACTACGTTAATATATGGAAACAACATCTAAAAACAAACTAAGTGAAATGCTTACCTGTATTCTAAAAATTAAAAAATCAAAATAATTTCAATCCTGGGGGTGGGGGTGCACATGCCGTCCTCTGCTCACTAAAGTGGACTTTGTGTGTGTTTGTATGTTAGTGTTTGCGTTGATGTGGTAATGTTGTTGTTTATACCTTGCTCTATGCCGTCCTCTGGCTCGCTGAAGCGAACCTTGCGTTTGGAGATGTGTTTTGTAGCAGCGGGGCCGGGGGGAGGCAGTCCATCCAGAGACGCTCTCCTCCTCTTCAGAATGGACACCAGACCGTCTGGGGAAGAACTCTGAAAAACAAACAGGGAGGGAACGGGAAGGGAAGTTATTAAGGCTGGGCATCAAAAAGTGATACCTACTGGTATCAATTTTAGGGTGTCAAAATGTATCTAACGGAAACAGCTTTAAAATTTTGATTGATTTTAAAGTTAAAGTGAGTAAGTAAAACTTAGGCCTATAGCACCTTTTATAACTGGTTACAAAATACCTCTGGGGATACTATAAAAATAGAGCAAATAAAATAGTAGAAGAATAAAACTAAGATAGTAAAACAGTACAATGTAGTAAACATCAAACACAATCAAAGGAGAGACAATAAAAATGCACAGATAAATACATGCATACACAGTTTCAGCCTCCCTTTAGCTTTAGCCTGATCACAGCCTTCAGGTTGTGATCATTATAAGGGACAATAATTCACAGATAGACCCAGTTTGGTACATAATTAAAAAAGAACTGCAGCTAAATGTCACTGATAGCCCGCAAAGAAAGATCAACACTGAAGTAAGGTGAGGCCTACGTTTGATATTAGACGAGCAGTGACATTTTAGATGACTTGGAGCCGAGAAGCTTGGCTGAGGCACTGCGGTAAACCAGGGGCAACAACAGAAAAGCATGGACAGTTTTCTCTGTGTTGGAAAGACAGCAGGCCTGATTTCTTGAGGAGCATTTCTGTGTTGGCAAAAGCATGACTGAACTAGCCTTTCTGTATGTTGCTCAAAATTCAGAAGTGGGTCAAAGTGAGGATAACGTGACAAAAAATAATTAACTGTATTGGTCAATGACTTTTAGCCAAAAGTGAAATATTTAATGAAATCATTACTCAGTGTCAAGTGTAGCTGTGACTATTGATATCAAAAATTTGCAATGATACTCAGTCTTAGAAATGATTTATTAATGATGCAAGAATTGTGTTTATTTGATCATTTCTGTTCCACAATAACGGATGATTCACTGTCTGATTAACTGACTGGCTGACTGGTCGGCTGATTGGATGTATAAGTCCAGTGTCGTCATGTAAAGTTTGACACTGTGTACATCTGTAGAGCTTGTGGGTGAGTTACTGTGTCACCATCACCCAGACAGACTCTCTGCTTCTGGTTCTTACATTCAAACTGCAGTTACACACTGCAGTCAACAGAGGTCAGGAATCAGTGAAATCCCTGTCAAAGCTTGTAAGGCCACCCACCCCAAGTGATGAACACCCTCTGACCTGATCATAATCTCTCCACTAACCATGAAGTAAAAACAATAGGACATTCTGCACAGTCACTCTGACTTTTGAAACAGGGTTATTTCTGAAGCTGTAAACCTCATCTGCTGTCATATTTTACAGGCCAATTATCCTGTGAGGTCAATGAGTCAGTTTTATGCCCTGGTCATCACATTCATTCATTCTGTGCAAGGGCATGTTGGGATATCATGTTGGACCGACTGTCTGGAACAGATTCAGATAAATTAAGCTACATTCAACTCTGAATCATCACTGTAAAACTGTGGTATTTCATTTGACGTGCTACATCATTTAAGGAATTATGTTATTCTGACATACAAGACGAAATAATATTTTTTAAAGTGAGAGTGAACAGCTCTCTTCCCAAGTCAGAAACCAGAGAAGAGTTCACCCAGCACTCAAGATGTAACATATGGAGCTGCTTCAGAGACAGTAAACTGTGCAAAGATTGTAAAGGTGACTGATTATGTTTCTGAACGAATAACATTGCAACAAATTAAAAGTAATCTCAGGACCACAAAATCGGTTTTGCATTTATTGCCTGAGGGGCAGCTTTATATCTTAATACCATGGTGTGTTTGAGTCTTTAGCAATGGTATTTCTGGCTTTGGGAGAAGTGTTCATGCTCACAAGTCATAAATATTGTTTGAACTGTCTTAGACTACATATAGACCATCTGTACTCCTTAAATGGAGCTGTGCTTCTGTTTAATATATCACTGAAAAAATTGTTTTAGCTCAGCACATTCCTTGGTTCAGTCTGTTTTAAGAGATCCACTGAGAACTGATGAAACAGTAAATTGATAATGATATGAAAAAGCATTCCCTGATTAACTTTGAGGTCAAAAAAGACTCATAAAACTTGATTAGGGTTCCTTAATACTATTTCTTCTGATGTGGCAAACTAAAAATTGCTCAGGGCCTCATTTCAGTGCAGTAAATCAAATGTTCTGTTTTAATTGTCATATGAATCTAATTGTCTTGTTAACTGGCTCTGATGTTAGCACGGTAAGAGAAAACAAGTATGGAATTTCTGCATGTATAAAAACCCCTACAAAATCTCACACAACTTTCTGTTCCTTACAAAAGAGGTCACACCCAAACCAAAGCCAGTCAAACCTCAGTTGGATTACATAACATAACCTACGGATGCTCGTGCTTCAGCCTGCACCATTTGTTTTGAGTAGCTCTGGTTTCAGTCCCACCTCTAAGGAGAGGCCCCTTCAGCTCAGCGTGTTTCAGGGAAAGGAGACTTATTGGCTTGAGCCCAAGCTCAATTATCGGTGCATTTGGCGGGGTGTATTTCCCAAGTGTCAGGCCACACCAGTTAACATGGGCGGGCCCACTAAGGGTTTTGGAACAGACAGGGATTGGCGATGATCTCAGCAAGGGACCACAAAGATCTGCCGTGGGAGTGTCTGAACAAAGAGGGGGAGCTCCGGGTTAGGATGTGGACCTTGTAAAAATACAGCTCATTTTCTGCTATTGTCTATAGAAAGAAGCAGAAGAGGGTCAAGATGGAAAAGATGAGAAAGAGGCAGGAAGGAAGGATGGATGTGAAGGAAGGAAGGAAGGGCGAGGAAAATAAAATGAGATGGGAATAAAAGAGACCTTGACAGGGTGTTTAAACCTCCCCAACACACTCATACAAACACAAGCCCCTTTGCAGCAGGAATTAACATGCACCTCACATCCATTTCCACTTGACATTAAAATGTGTCTCCAGGATACACAGTGAAATCAAATTTGTCTTTCCCTTGCTAAAAAGCAGATTTGCTGCTTTCATCATCACCTCTGGTAATACTCACAGCTTGCTTCATTTGTTCCCATCCATGACAAGTATCGTGACAATCCATTTTTTTGACCAAGATGTTATAATTTGAGCTGCATGCCACATGCTTGATGTGGCACATTTCCTGCCTGACTCTGCATGTTAAAGTTTATTTCAATATGTAGTTGCTGCATGTGTGGACTGACACTTTACATTTTTTCATAACTGTGGTGAAATGCATTCCTGACAACCTGTAGGGGTGGTTTCCTAGTTCATCTTGAGTGGATTAACCTTTATTTTATGCACTTGTGCTGTAGTTGATTATAGTCCGCACGCCCAAGACATGTTACAAAGGTGTAAAGGGGGTCTAACCGACCGACACACAGACAGTGTATTCCTACCCCTTCTGTGTGCGACAGCTTGGCCAGGTCCTTGGCTGAGGCCTGGGGGACTCCTGTCGGCCACTCCACCTTCACCTCCTCCTCTGGCGTCTCCTCACACAACTCCTCCTCATCTTCTTCCACCTCCTGCCCTTCCTCATATGTCTCTTCCTCTTCTCCGTCCTCTTCCTCACCTCCCTCCTGGTCTTCAGTGTGTGGCGCAGGCAGCTCTGATTCTGTGTTCATGCTTTGCTCTTCTTCCTCCTCATCCTGATCCTGTGTTGTTTCAGGATTGTTGACTAGAATATAGGAGAGGCAAAGGCTTATTATTGATTGCTGATCATCAGTCAAGCTTTAGGCTTTATATGAGCATATATTGATAGAGCTGCACTTTGTAGTTTAAAGGAACAGTTTACCCAAAAATGAACTTTTTTGGCATTATCTACTCACCCCTGTGCTAGTTGAAACACAGGTTAAGTGTCTTTGTCCATACAACACAGGGAGGTAGCTAGCACAACTCCATGGTATACTTTTCCAAAACAACTTAAGCAAATGGGCAGTGTTTTTTTGTTACAAAAGGGCAAAAAGGGGATGATCCAAGCCAAATAATCGCATCCTGAGTGAAAAAGACCCATATTTACGCAGATTAATGCAAATCTTCATTAGCAAACCTTTGTTAGCCTGAGCTGTTTCAAGGCTGTCGTGAAGATTTGCACTTAATACCAGTGTACATATAGGTCTTTTCTGCTCAGGAAGTGATCGCTTGGCTTCAGGAGACTTGGATCATGCTGCACAAGCTGTGTGGAGTGATTTTGTTATAATTTTTGGTCTTTTTGTGACTCAAAAAAAAACAACAAAAAAAAAAAACAATTCCCATTGACTTCAGTTGTTTTGGAGAAGGGCACTAGCTTCCTCCTTGTGTTGTACGGACAAAGACACTTGATCTGTGTTTCAGCTGGCATGGGGGTGAGTAGACAATGACAAAATTTTTCTGTGTCTATTAGCAGGTAAAGCATGGCAGTACTGTTGCCAGGCTTAAGGCTGGTAATTTGAGAAAAAGTGCCCCTGAAGTGCCCAGAAATAGTGTAATGACCTAAACCCCATGAGAGCTTCCTCTACTCTGTCACCATCTCTTCTTTTGTATGAAGAATAAAAACAGGCCTGCACTGCCTGCTCTCCTATATTTTAAGTGCCCTTGGAAGGAACTTATACTGGGTACGTGCCAACAAGCTTTTATGCGTCCCTCATAAGTGCAGATTTATTGTGTTGGCCCTGTCTATTTGTTTATGTGCATGTGTCTATCTGGTGGGTAAAGGCGGCATTAGTGTCACATTTTCACAGCTTTTCCACACGGAGTAATAAAATACAAACAAAATGCAGCATAAGATAAAAATGAATTGATGACTTTGACATTAAAAGGCTGAGATGTTGGCAGGCACATGGGGTGTTGCAGTCCTCTGATTGCCTGGTTAACGCTGCAGTTAAATGCTTTGTTAGTTCTGTCAGTGTATATAAAGTAACACTTCGCTTGTTTACCTTTTCCATGGTGGGATGGTGGTGTCTCGATTGTGTCCAATTGCCCTACTATGCTTTGGAGGTCCTTCAACATTGCGTTTGGCATGTTCTGTTGAATCAAACATGGTCGACACAGATTCATTTCTTGTGTACAAGAGAGTAAAGTTTGAAAGTGATCTCAGTGAGGGGAGATTATAAAAAGGGAAGGTGTTAAAATATCTTACCTTTTCCACACTGAGGGACGGTCTGAGTGATGATGCATCGACAGTGAGAGGAAGTCAAATACAGACAGAGGGAAAGAGTGGGAGATAGACCAAGAAAAACAGCAAAAAGAAAATAAAAGGAGAGGGAAATAAACAGTGGGATGGAGAGACAAAAGGGGAGAGAGAAAAAAAGACAGAGAAAGGTCAGACAATGTTAAGGGTGGGTGACTTAACATTTTTAAAAGCTAAAATGTCTGCAGGCCTTTTTTAGCAGAACTTGGCATCTGGTCTCCAGCTGAATAAAATCCGCCTAAATGAAATAACTGCGGCCTGTGAAAACATACCAAGGGAGACACGGCATAGGTGGGGCACAGGCCGTCTGGTATGCAAACTAACTTTATCTGTGTCTAGAGAAAACCTCGCATCTCCAAAATATCAGCTTGTCAGGGATACTGATTTTCCAATTCAGACTATTTCTCTATCATAATTGATACAGAAATGGATACATTAATTGATAACATATCTTCAATACATTATCAACGTACAGCTTGTTGTTTGACTCTTCAGTTAATATTTGAACTTTTATATTCTTCACATGGGAGACCAAATCAGCAGTCAGTTATAATTAGAATGGCAAACATGATTTTACAAGATTTCTGCATGACCCTAATCGTAGTAATGGGAGTAAATGGGAATGGCACAAGAGGAGGCTGAGACTTGTTCATTAAGACAGTTTCTGTTGTCTGGACATGAACCAAAGTGTGGGAACGCTCCCTTTTCTGATGTCACATTCACAAGCAGCATGAAACAGTTATCTTCACTGAATGCATGGATGAATATTACTTCTCTCCATTACACTGAAATTTTGTATTTATTGAGTTTTTCCTCTCAAATTTCCCTAGTGATGGAGTATTGTGGCTATGCACAAGATAAGGAAAGTTCTTTATAAGTTCACCTTCCCTGCTATGTTTCTAGGAGCCTCAACAATGCACAAGTAAAATAATTTTTATCCCAAGTTAATAAAAAGTCAACTTATCTACATATCTTTGAAAAAATTTTATTTTGGTCATGTGCCATGAATCATTTTCCAACAGTAGGTGTCACTAATGGCAGCTATCTCATTTTGGAAAAAGACTCTTCAATTTTCACTGTGCACCTTATAACAGCACCACACATTTGTTATATCACATCATCCTACATTAATTCTATCAATATCCACGGGTGAAACTGGTGGTCTTAGATCTGCACTCCCATGTTTTATGCATTTACAGACTCTGGTTTGCAGTCGCTGTTCTGCTGTATTTATCTTGTCAGAAACAGCTTTATTGGCCTGTTGCAGACTGTAGAGAGAAACATTGCCATGCTGGAGTGATGATAAAGCAAAGTCTACAATATTATCATCTTTTCAGCCTTGACATTTTCCCACTTGGTACAATGTGAATTCACCACCACTAACATTCCAGTCTTAACTTTTTTGTCAGGCCTCTATTAAAACTAAATGTGCAAGTCCTGCCTTTAACAAAATAAAGCAAACTTTCCATGTCATTAAACAGAGTTGTCTTGGTTTCTGTGGAGAAGTGCAGTCACATGGTCTAAATGCTGTTTAAGAAGCCATTCCAACATGCCAAGCTGTGTGTCCAGCTTCTGCTGACGTACCTTTGGTGTGTCTTGCAGATCTGGCTGAGGGTCTCGATGTGTTCCTGACCAACACTGTTGTTCTCAGCGGGCAGGCTGCTCTCAGTGCTCCTCCTCTCCCTCCACTGGCTCTCTGGGAACACATATGGCATACACACATAAACATACATACGCACTACATGCACAAACACACTTAAAGCACTGATTATAATCATTGCCTATTTTTTGATCATTGACAACAAAAGCTAATTCATTGTACTGGGCAGAGAAACAGATTGCATGCAGTACCCCAGTTTCCCTGCAGGGCGGCGAGGTTGGACAGCAGACGTTCGTGGTAGAGCTTCTCCAGCTGTAGGAACTGGATGGCCCACTGGTCTGGTAGCATCACGAGTTAAAGACAACAGCGACACATTCAGTGATGGTATAAAATATCACTGCTGTCACATGCCATCTAGATTTTCATGGTTTTACATGAACACTCCCTTGGTTCTTCTTGCTGTAATTAAATTCTATAATCCTGAATGAGTTTCAATGAGGCTCATTCAATGCTCAATTAAATAAAAAAAAACTGCAAGTAAAATTTTATTTTTCTTGATTCCTTAAATATCATCCAGCACCAGAGGTATAAAAAGACTGGAATTGTGAAACACTAAAAATAAAAAAGCATGATCTATCAACAGTTATAGACACTAATATACAAATTAACACATACCCTACAATAACATGTAACAGGAATTCTTAATCATTTGTAGCATGACATCAAAACATAAACTGATACTTACAATGAAATCATACACTTGAATTTGCTCTGGAACACAACAAATGTAGGAGGCTGGTGACTCATTCTGGGGTACCGACCCACACTTTAAGAAACACCGCCATATAATACCACATAAATCAGCTGCAAAGTCTGAAAACAGGAGGTCTTCAGGCAGCCCAGTGTTTAGAAAGCCCTTCCCATCACCGAACATTCAAAAGTTCAATCTCTGCAAAATTGTCCATTTACAGGCGTCCAGTCAAAGTGAAGCCCTGTCTGCTCACTCAGTATAAGGCAGTCTGGATAGAAACACCAGCTAAATGCCTAAAATATAAAACACAAGCCAAAAAAAAAAAAAAGACAAGACCTTCATGGTTCACATGTCTGATAGCATCAAAGATAGCAACAGGGAGAGGAAATTACATAATGAGCAGGATGAATGTGAATGCAGTCAGTGGACATTGTGAAAGGGGATGAATGGAGATGGTACTACACACATAAGAGCATTTTCTTACTCGTACACTGCAGGGTGACTGTAAATGAATGCTAAGATCAAGGACCTGATACTTTTACATTTCAGGCATGCTCTCATCCAGAGTTACTTACAGTGAGCGCTACAATAGAAAAGCCGTAAATGAATAGTTCACCCCAGGAGAAAACTATGCCTTATTGACTCAACGATATGTCAGTGAAAACTCTATTGAGGTTGGTAGGACCATCAAGCCAACAGCAAAGTAGCCAGTAGACATTTTATGTTTTTTAAAGATGTAAAGAGATTAACTTCATCAGTCTGGGAGAAGGCTGTGATGGAAATACAGGTGCTAATACACCGTCTTTGGCGTTCCTAATGACTCCATTGGAGCTTTGACCAACACGGGTGAGTAGTAAAAGCGTGACCTTCAGTTTCAGTCCCTCTACTCCTGCCCTGCTGTTTTGAAAGCTGCAATGTGCTGGGCAGAGAGAGCAGCACTGGAGAGGGAGGGAGGGACGGCTGTCACACCATTCTGATTACATACAGTCAAACAAAAGAACATCCAATAACGTTCACCTGCTTTTCATTTTTAAACCCGGAAACAAAGGATTGTAGACTTAGCATCTAATACATCAGGCAGTTCAATAGCACTAACATATGGAGGCCATGCCTAGTATTCTATCTCAAACAACACCCAGATATACACCTCAAAATCATGTTTTAATGTTTCAAATCCCCTTACTTAGATTAATGAGCCTTACTGCCCTGACAACAGATGGAAGTAGATGGGTGATTTTTTCACCTGCGGTCAGAATGAACACAGCTACAGTAGGCTAGAAAAAAAATAGCCTATTAAGCTAATACGCCCAGTGCTATGCAAAGACAGAGAGAGAGGGAGAGAGCAGCAATGATGGAGTGAGCTAAACAATGAATAGAGTGAGGGAGCAGAAGTAGCAAAGATCAACATTTTGCAAAGTTTTTGAACCACTGCAACCACAAGAGGTTCTTCATCATACAGTCATAAATGTGCACAAAATATTTTAGGCTGACAGACTCAGTAGTTTGCAAGATTAGCTGCAGACAGACAGACAAAAAGACACACAGATGTGACCAAATGCATGATCTCCTGGCGGAGATAACAAAATATTCCTGTGAACCTCGTGTGATCACACATGATAGTGAACAACAAGGAAAGAAAATAAGAACTGAGAAGAGGTTGAAATGAGTTTTACTCATTTCAAAGTTCAAATCAAATTGTGTTTCTGTGAGTACTAGAAGATATTACAATTATGAATTATTCAAGAGAATAAACAACCAGTGGGTACTCCGTGAAACTCCAGAAACAAAGATGAAAACAATACTGAAACATCTGCAAACTCTGTAAGCTTTCCCTATAATATTGCCTACAAATAACTGGTGGTGTATTGAAATAACTGGCTGTCAAACAATACAAATGTTTTGCTCCAAAGGGCTGTGAAATAGTTTCTTTATCTAAATGGGATGTTGCTGCAGTTAATCTAGTTTTAAATATTTCCTGATCGACCCCCACCCCACCACTCTCTCTCTCTCTCACACACACACACGCACACACACACAGTCCTCCTTAATGCAGGACAGTTTCCAGGGCAACAGCACAAACAGGCCCAGCGAGTCAGAGCCAGGAACTACTGCAAGGCCTTTGGGGCTTTGAGCCAAATTATGGGGAACACCCACCAGCTGAGAAACAGAGCAACACACAGACAACGACACACACAGATGTATAGATGAAGAGACAGTCAGTTTGACAGAAAGATCGACAGGCAGTCAGACAGACAGGCAGGGCCTTTGTGACCTCTGCTGATCATGGTAACAAGCTGCCTCAAAAACATTATGGACTACTTTTGGTGTCTTGTTTTGGTATATCTCAAGTTACAATTTGTCTATAGTGTATGTCTGCATCTTCTATTTCTGTTCGATAGTGCTTCCATGTATATGATGTGATAAAATGAGTGACAACAAAGTATCTATGTGTCTTATTATCGTTATATGTATACAACTAGCTATCACGCTAGCTCTATAGGTAGCTCAATAGATAGAGCAGTATAGATAGATCATCAATCACTAATCATAAGTAATCTCTTAGAATAAAAGATGAAGATGTTTCGTCATTCACCAGATGAGGACAAAACCCTCCCTGGAAGAAATGACATCTTGAAACATCACGATTCTGCTCTGCTTGAAGACCTTCAGGGGAAACTCCTGCTAAACCAGCGCAGATGGAAACTCTTAGCCCATAGAGTGTAAACGGCTCCTTCACTTTTTTGGTCAAATCATTACAAGTGTTGTTCTACTTCAGTCACAGCACAGCTGGAAAATACTAGTGAGTGGTAAATGTCACAACACATACAGTGAAAAAAAGGAGACATAGCATCACTGAGTGCTTGAAAGGATACAGTCTTCTTTGAGCGAGCAGGCCAGGGCAATCTGAAAAGAAAAGGTAAAGGAGCGGATTACACAATGGTGGTACGCTAAACAAGCTTGCATCATCCTTTGTCAAACTCCAATTAGGCTGCTCGATGAAAAGGAGGTGTGCTGGTCTGAAATTCACCAAATCCCTTCAAAGATGAAGATCACATGACAGCTTCGTACCAAGAGGCACAGCCATTCAGACAACCTGCATGAAGTCACATGCAGCTGCTTATGGTCCGGATTAGCGTGTCTCTCACGGCTTTTTCCCATACAGATGCTTGTACCTCCATGTCCATGATTAGTGCATGGACATGGCAAATTTGGAGAAGAGCATGTGTCTCTTCAGCCTTGTCTGAAATTAAAAACAGTTATTCTAAGGTTAATTGCCTTTACCTTTGATCACTACTCAAACTGCACCCTGTCCATAATAAAATAAGATCACTGGCACTCAGCAGACCCACTTTGCTGAAGTCTCTACATAAGACATCCTGGGCCGTAGCTGAATGCAGAATATGAGACTACAAACTACATCAAATAGACTGAGGTTCTCACTTATCCCACATATCATAAACCTGCCTGTTTCTAGTAGAAAGATGCTTCCCCCATGTCCCAGATTACCTAGTTATTCAATTCAATTTTCCTTTCACTGTTTTATTTCATTTGTGTAATTTATGTTCTTTGAATATGTAGCTGTACTCTGTATTTATTGTAATCTCTTGGCTTAATTAAGTATATAAGTAATTTTAATATATAATAATAAGTAATTTTCCATCAAGGAAACTGATAAGTGTTGAACTTAAACAGTACTGTAGACCCTTATGTACCAGTATCTAACATGTGGACCAACCTATCCATCAAACTGCAACAGAAACTGGACAAATATTCTCTGTAGATTGTGTGTCATAGCCAGAATTGCCTTGCTGATCTATGCAAGAAGATGCATTTGAGTTGCAAGTGAGCAATGGAAGAGTTCTGATTTTGATTTCACTGTATTTTTGCATGCCAGACGTATCATTTCCCCCCCAAATTACTTTCTCTACAGGGAAAAATGACATTCTGGGTCAAAGACTGAGCTTGCATTCTACAGCATCAACTATGCACGACCGTATCTACAGTCTACTGAAGTGATAGGAATAATAACAGCATCTTTAATTAATTTCACACCCATTGAGGCCATTTAAACAGCATCCTGTCTGCAGTATGTGTGTAATATTGACTACAGAGCTTCTTCTGCAGCAAGACAGCAGCCAGATGGAAACATCTTAACAAGTATGAAGTTAGCTGCAAACATTCAAGTTAGACAGCTGTGCATTCACTCCACTTCTCTGTAAGAGTAGAAGTATTTATCTGGGATATTTTGCTCTACTTGCTCTACTTTGGGTAACAGCAGTTTCCTACAAACACATTCAGCAATATCAATTATTCCTTAAGTATACCAAAATAGTAGATCTTAACAGCTATGACCAAATATGGACCTTCATATCTCAGTGGAGACAGTATGAAAAACATGTCACTGCTAAATGAAGGCCTACATGTCTCTACTGAATGTCTTATTTATAACCAGATGACCCCTAAGAATAAGCAATAATACAGTTCGAAATTACTTTTATCTGAAAGAAGTGCTTGATTTATTCTTCTTTTGTATTAAACCTTTAAATTAATTGCCAAATACAAGTTTGACCCACATGTAGGCACTTTTCTACCTAACTTATATGGAATATAATTGGCAAGCAATGATGATTCTGATCACATTTCTGATTCAAGACACATTACAGTATTTTAGCAAATGAGTATGTCACTGATTGTACTGTCTTGGTGTTAACAGCATCCTTGTTCAGCATCAGGGTTTCTTTTCCTTTCTCAGTATGTGAGGAAGAACAGCTTCGTCTTAGTTCCATGATTACTGCAGCTGGCAGTGAGGCAAAATCAACTACAAGCTTTTCAAGGCCTGGCAGAGCCGAGTCCAATTAATCATGCTGTCTCGGTGTAGCTGGGAAGTAGCAGTATAATATATGAGCAGCATGAAGACAGCTGATTTTTTTTTTTTTTTTTGGTCTGATCTTTTCCAAGTGTATGCAGTTACACTATATTTATAACACCTCTAATTAGCTTGTCTGTTTGAACACCATAATTACGATGTGAGGCGGTGGAGGCGGTAGGAGGGAAGAAAGTAGTGAAATGAGCAAGAGAGCAGAAGCATTGCACTTATTTCCATAACCTGCAATGAGCAAGAGGGAGTGTTGAAAGGGAAAAAAGAGGCAAGAAACAGCAGAAACAAATGAAGAACAAGCTACTCTGATATGCTTGATAAATACCAGCTCTGGGGGTTTATTTTGTTCCTCTCACAGCCGATCGACTGTGAGAGGAACAAAAATGAGATGATGAAACGCAGCTACAGACGAAGACATTTTCCAAACACAAAACAAAGAACTGATATTACTGTAGGATCAGAGGACCGCTATACACACACATCCAAAATGAAGCCATTTTGTTGGACTAAATAAAGGCGCGTATTCCCCAAAGGACTGGGGAAATAAATTGCACAGCTCCTCTCAGCTCCTCTCGCTTTCTCTCAACCACACACACACAGATACAGAAGCACACACACCTGGTGCAGGGACTGTGGCAGGAGTGTGTAGTCACTGTTGTCTCCTAGAGACTGCAGGGAGGCCAGCAGCTCTGGGCTGGGGCCCGGGGGTCCGTCTCTGCAGACACCGCCTTGAAAAACAAAAACAGACACAAACATTGAGTTATTACAGAATAAACCTAATGTTTCAGATGTGTCAGTAATGTTTTGGTAAGAAGAGCAAAACTGACATTTATTTCTGTGAAAATGTTGCAGATTATTGAAGTATAGCTTATAAAATAAAAATCTCCGGTGGATGGAGAGTACTGGCTCCTCTTTTTCAGATACACTACACCTCTATGAGCCACAGCTTCTTGCAAAATACCACATAACACACCAAATATTGTCAAAATATCCTGCTTCCTACATGTTACAGCTCAGCAGGTCAGTGTGTACAGTGTGTATTCACCATGTGTGTGTCTGGCACGGCCGTCCCATAGGAGCTGGTTGACGCCGACTGGCAAACAGGCTGTTACCTCAGCAGGTTGCCATCCATGACAGCCTGTCAGATCCTTGTCTGCAACCATTATTGACAATTTGTCACTATTAGCTGTACTGTATTGTTGTTATATAACACTCTTTATCAAGTCCAGCTGCACAGTAGAGTGTAAGCATCTGGCTGTATCTGCTGAGGCTTCTCCAAAGCTTTGTATCATCCTGATCATCTTAAGCCGGGTTTGTACCAGGCTGCTTTTGCAGTACGTGGGGAAATTACGGCTCACAGATGGAAGATAATCTCTGACTTGTTCTACAAAGCTTTCAATCAGCAGTTCTCTGCGGAATAAGGTGTATTACAGATAACTCTCTCTCTGTGCTGCTTGATTAATGTCAGTCGTAGATGGTTTATTAAAGAAGATAAACTGTGGGGCATGCTGAAA
This sequence comes from Neoniphon sammara, assembly GCA_900302535.1. Lineage (NCBI taxonomy): Eukaryota > Metazoa > Chordata > Actinopteri > Holocentriformes > Holocentridae > Neoniphon > Neoniphon sammara. Next base: position 32,607 of record OMKZ01006476.1, on the reverse strand, counting down.
ACTGAGCTGTGATGACTGCTATGTTTTATGGAGTCTGGCACTGCAGAGAAAGACAGAAGTCTTTGTGGGGTTCAATAAACATGAAGACGACACACAGTATGTGGGGAAAAAGTGTACCTGTGGCACCATCGTTGGACGCCCCCTCCTCTTTCTGTGCGGCCCCGGTGTCAAGACCTTTGGAGGGGCTCGTGTTCTTGTTGCCCATCACCTCCGTCACCTTGGCGGTCTCCGTTCTGTCGACGTTCCCGAACAGCTGGTCCGAGATCCTCCAGCGGGCCGTAGCGTGATCTCTCTTGGGCCCTCACAGGAAAAACATCAATTGCTGCTTCCTTCAAGTGATCTAAGTGATTGCTTGGGAAAGCTTCAAATGGGTCCTGGAGGAGATTCAAACAGAGTCCAAAAATGGAGTTTGGAGACAAACCATGCAGCTCGGCCTTTGTGTCTCTCAGCAGGTTAGAGTTGTGGTCATTCTTGAGGGAGCATGTGATTTAATCCTCGTCTCTTGGGTGGTCGAGAAAGGAGAGATTTGAAATGTCCAGCATAATGTGCACCGGCAGGCCTGGAGAACTGTGGGAGATGTAGTTCTCAGGGCTCTTGTGGATAGTCCTCTGTATCCCCCCTCTATCTTCTTCCAGACAGATAGTGGAGCTTCCCTTCCTTTTCCCAGCAATCTGTTCGAGATAAGAGAGACACATTTTAACAAGGCGGTGGAGGTAGCCTCTGTCATTTTCAGGGACATGCATGCAATATGTTCTGGCCTCTCGAGCTGAGATGTTTGTGAGATAGAAGGAGATAAGGAGAAAGAGGACAGGCGGACCGAGGGGACAGAGGAGGAAGAGAGATGAATGCAGCGAGAACAAGCAGTGCTAGTCAAGTGGGAGTTATTCTGTATACTGAAAGGGTTTTCTTTGTGTCCCGGCCATAGCTGCCCCTTCAGGCATGGCAGAGTGCTTCATTCTAAATAACTCTCGTGTTGGCAATAACTCAATTACTATTAGTCTGTAGAGTAGAGATTCTAATAATAGATATGTGGCATCACAGACATATAGCATACTGTATACTCTAGAAAGACCTCGTTCCAACTTCTTCTAAAAGATGCAGGGTTGAGAACTGAAGCACCGCACCTACCCAGAGGCTATCAAGCACATGAACCTTGGCTAGCATAGCTGGGTGGACACTTTCAACACACAAGCTCTTCCTTTTTTCATTGATTGCATAATGTACTCGCATTTCTCGACTGGGAGAGTGTTGCAACTTGGAGCAGGGGGGACAAGTAGACTGAGAAACATGCATTTATGCGTTCATTTATTTTACTAAGGACTTCTAAAAATCAGTTTATGTGACGGTGGATAGCATGAGCTGCGCTGTGTCTAGCGATTACAGAGAACATCCGATAATGAAAGGCCACAGGTTAGTCAAATTGTGCGTGACCAACTTGCTTTGGATTGCTGTAATTGTAAGAACATCAGATAAAAGCCTGAAATGGAAAACAGAAACTCTAGTCAACTCCATTGACATGACAACGCTGCACTGCATATTAAACTAACTTGATTACAAGCCCGACTTTCTGCAAGGCAAGTTGAGATATGAAGCTTGAGCTCTCATCATCTGAGTGATATTGGATTTAATCATGTCTCAGGCAGGACGAGAACATGCTGCAAGGGGTTTTCCCTGCATATTTAAAATTTTCAGAAAGTGGCCAACTCAAGGAAACCACCTCCCTAAGAGAGCATGAGCCAAAACATGTCAGATTTCTGTTTTAGGCATTTTGCAAATGCTTTTATCCTGACTTAGAGTGAGAAAGTAGATAGGGGTTCAGTGTCTTGCTCATAGATATTTCACATTAATTTCACAGGGCACATTATGCAGGGGAAATCTGTGACCTTTCAGTTATCTTTCGGACTCCTAACCCAGCCTGTCACTGTATGCATTATCAAGACAAAACCACATTGTTAAGATTTAGAATTTGGTAACTACCTTTTCATATATGTTCTGAATGCTTTTTCTTTGCATAAGGGTGTCAGAGAGGCTCCCTAGTCTTTATAGCATCTTCATCCAAGCAGCATGAGTGTATTCATCTTTTCTTGTGCTTCCCCTGCAGTGGAAGCCATACTTTGCTGTGTGATCTCCTCCATTGCTCCCATTGCTATGCTAAATTTACCACTTAAGTTTCTCCAAAAGCATGGGAAAACTGTGGCTCCCAAACTCCCTTCACAGCATAAGTAGACTGTGGATAAACAGGCAATGGCAGAGCCAGCTGACATACTAAGTACTCTCTCCACCTCATGAAATGTATGTTTTCAGCATGAATGGCCCCAGGGCGTGAAAACCGCGCACAGCCATGTAACTCAGGTGGCAAATTAGCAGTCATGTGAACATCTCAGATTCTCCTACATGGAATGTGACACACGGTACAAACGCTGGGAGCAGCGACTGACTCATAGGATGTGTTCCATAAAATAAGAATGCTTTAGAGCCAACTGAACTACCAAGGTACCACTTTTCAGAGGAAAATCAATGCAAATCCCTTTTAGGTTTTCAAAAGGGAGATGTCACTTAATGTCTTATGATTTGGATTTAATATGCAACTGCAAGAACATTGAACTTGAAAAAATCAAAACTTTACAGCTTCAGGTTTGTTGATATACTGCACTGATACTGTAGATTGTTTCTATGAATTGTAATGCTGTGCAGCCTTTACTGCCTTTATTTATATTTATCCCTTTTACCATTTTCTAATTGATACTTTCTTTTAATAAGATGATGTCATCTCCATCCAATTCCCCATAACTCTGTGCACAGCATGGCACCAACATAGAGCTTCCATTCACTTTAAGGCTACTCATTAAAATGCATGTAATCCCATTAGTCATTCAATGCTTTGATTTGTTGTAGAGCAGCTCAAGTATTCTGTAGGAATCCACTCTGTACATTACTTGAAACGGGTGCACACAAAATGTCAGTTCAAACATGTTAACTGCACCAACTAAATAAATGAGAGAAAGCTCAAGTGAAAACAATATTGGAATTATTTTTTGTGCAGTCAAGAGATGATATGAAACAATTGTCACAAAAGTGGGTGTCAGTGTGTGTGTGTGTGTGTGTGTGTGTGTGTGTGTGTGTGTGTTCCTCATGCAAAGTGAACATGTGCAGCGGGGGCGCCTGCAGCTGATGCTTCCATATCGCAGCACCTCGAGCTTAAATAAGCAGGTTATTCTGCCTACATCCATTTTTCATCACCTCTGTCCCATTTTACAAAATGCATTGCATATAGGCTATTAAACACCATCATGCTTGTGTCAACTTGTAAACAGTATTGCATTTTGTCCATGGAGATTGAAATTAGCTATAGGATGATTTATGATGTTAGGAAAAAGCACTGTCCATCCCCGTAGAGATTCATAGTGTGTAAATAGCGATAGCAGCGAGTTTATACCATTCTTATCCCACTTTGTTCTATTTTTTTTCCCTGTGATTCTTATATCGCTCATTAATATTCACAGAGCGCTAATTTTGCTGTGATTTATGCCTGGCATCCCTTTAAAATTCATAGCAGGAGTATTATAGTTCTTTATCGTCAGGCAGAATATAAAGACATCCAGAGAGAATGCACATGTACGTTTAACCCCAGCCCCTCTGCATCGTAATTGATTAGAAGTTGTTACATTTTAAATCGGAATACACACCACAGGACGAGAGGACGGGATATAGCCTACTCACTCGTGCCAGATGTCTTGCAGTTTCTCGCTTCGATATCAACGCCCTTGCCGCCAACGCGTTATTCTCTCACTGCCTGACTAAATAAAAAAAGAAAAAGAAAAAGAAAAAAAAAGCAGCTTCAACATAAAAGCTCAGTCTGTCATCTGTCCGCCTCAGAGATGCTCCCCGAGCCTCCATGGTTGTTGTTTACGATCTGATCCGGGCATTTTCGATCTAGCCCTCACTGCAAAATGTATATGCCTTTATGATTTCATTTATTTATTTATTTGTTTTACCAGGCGGCCAAGGGTGCCATCTTCTGGCAGATGTGTCACACTGGCTGCTGCCGATCCATCAGTGGTTGCTTATGTAAGAGCACAAAACGGTGTCATGTGATTGTGTAGTAAGCTGCTAAACCGTGCATGGGATTACAAAGGAAGTAGAGGAAGAACACTTATTCTCTGCTTATCATCATTATATAACGCAATTGGCAGCATGTAATATTTCTCTTGGTTTATTTGAGTGCTGGTGATTGTGAGGCTGATTTTGTCTTTTATTAAGTTACATAGGCTTGCATGTCAACTGACAGTAAAAGGTCACATGCAACAATTTTTGATGTAGTCTTTGTCTTTCTGGCTGGATCCAAACTGAAAGCTCCTACTCTTCCTTTCTTTCCTCCTAGCTCCTCATCTTCATCATTATTATGCAATAGCTATAAAAGACTGAAAAAAGAAGATACCATTAAAAAGAAATCTGGTCGTTTTATTTTCAGAAGATATGCATCTCATTGCACTGTATATACTGAGATAGAGAGTCACCTCCTTGTAAATTATGAATACATATGGCATAGTGTTCCAACTTGTTAAAATGAAGTTGAAACACTTTGTAAATGTGAAAACACTACTGTTTTCACCATATCAGTTACAGATACATGATGCATTAGAACGCAGATAATGAACACAGCGCAGGAGAGGACAGGGTCATTTTCACCACAGACAGAGTGACTGGAAGACTCTGAAGAAGAAGCAGAGACAGACGACTTTCAGAGAGAAACACAGAGTATTATTGTGGAAGAGAGAGAGAAGGGGCCTGACGCCAAACATAGCAGAATATAATGGACAGCTGGAGGAGCTGCGTGTGAAATACAAGGCCAGTGATCTGGAGGTGGAGGAGGTGATGGAGGAGAACCAGACCCTGCAGGTGGAGATGGATCACCCTCATCAAGATATGATAAAGGTGAGACCTCTCCAGAGAAAGAGTAGCAGAGGGACCACCAGGCGGAAGGCTCAGAAGCAGGAGGCTCTCATTCAGGAGAATGAGGACCTCCTTCTTGAAAACGAGGACCTCCACAGTGTTAACAATGAGCTCCGCTGTGCCATTAAGGAGCTCTGCTACGCTCTGGAGAAGGCCAGCTGGCTTTAAACGTGCGAGGCAGACAATAGGGCCCTCCATCAAACTCTGGAGGATTGGAGGGTGAAGTTTCGTAAGGAGAGGTACTCCAACTCCTACAGGCTTTCCAACCAGCTGAAGGAGTGCGAGAGAAAGAAGGAGGCTCTCCTGAGGAAACGTAACAGTGCCCACGAGCTGGTCATGATGCACAAGACCCGCAAGGCAGAGAAGAGGACCCTTCACCTCGAAAAGGAGCATCTCTGCCAAGGAATGGAGCAGCTGAGGCTCAAGGTAAGTTTTTTGGAAGTATGTTCGTGTGGTTTTTGGTCTTATCTTGTCTTGTCTCATCTTATCTTAAGGCTTGTGGCATGGAGGAAGCCTTCAGTCACAAAAAAGAGGAGCTAGACACGCTCCAGAATCAGAAAACTCTGAACACCCAGGAGTATGACAGCAAACTCCAGGCAGAGGTGGAAGGCAAGGAGTATCTCTGCAAGGAAATGGAGCAGCTCAGGCTCAAGGTGACTTTTTTGGAGTTTGAACCTTTTTCATCATATCATATCTTATCTTATCTAATCTTGTCTTGTCTTGTCTCCTCTTATCTCAAGGCTTGTGACATGGAGGAAGCCCTCAACACACTCCAGGAACAGATGAGTCTGAGCACCCAGGAGTATGACAAGAGGCTCCAGGCAGAGGTGGAGGACAAGGAGTCCATCTGCAAAGACATGGAGCAGCTCAGGCTCAAGGTGACTTTTTTTTTTTTTTTTTTTTTTTTTTTTTTGTTTTT
>OMKZ01006476.1:5094-20532 GCA_900302535.1 Neoniphon sammara | reverse complement strand
ACACACACACACACACACACACATACACACACACACACACACACACACACACACACACACACACACACACACATACACACACAGTTTTAGAGGTTGGAAGAACAACAGAACCTGCTCTACTCTCCATGCACTACACACGCCATGTTAGGCCAGGGATGACACCTCTGGGCAGTGAACCAAAACAAGTCTGTAGGCTATGAAAAGTAATATAAATATTCTCTGATTATACAAACTTTGTACCACTGAAGGGATGCTTCAAAGGTTAATACATGCACATTTTTCAAAAGGGAAAGAAGAGAATATCTAAATAGAGCAAGTAAATAATACAATACTACTAATGAAAGAACTGCTACAGCCAAATTATTTCTATGTTGTTGTTTTTATTAAGTTTCCATTGTTTTTTGGGCTATTGGGGTGCTGATCAATACTGGTGACTCAACAATTCCCTACGTGCTGAAATTTCCAGCTTCCAAAACTCACTTTCTAGCCTGCTTTGGAAATAAAAAAAAATATAATTAGAAAGAAAGAATGAATGAAAGAAAGAAAGAAAGAAAGAAAGACACTAGACAACTATTTACAAATACTTAAAGCCTCATCCTCAAGACAATAACGAATGACAAAGCAGTAGTATTACAGCATTTTGCAATATTAGATCTTCACTAGATGTTCTGCTGTATCTCTGCTCTAATTAGCTTGCTAAATTGTCTCTAATGTAAACATGCAACTGTTACTGAGTGAGATGAGTGGGGTAAGAGGGGTGGGGACTAGGGCAGACTTGTGCAGGACAAAATGTTGTCAGTATAGGTGGATAAAGTCATAGGCTCAATCCCAATGTCCACCCTGAGCCCTGAACCCTCACAGACTTTGAATGATGTCAGCATAAATGCCTGAGTGTATGATAGTGCAAGGGCTTGAAGAGGAATAAATATGAGTTAAGTGGGACAGTACACTGTGACATCATGTTACCTTGACAACGATACCAGCTGTTGCTACTCTGTTTCCTAATATAATATTTTGTACTTTTTTTTTTTTTTTAATCATTGACATTTATTCCTTCTAACATAAGTGTATAAGTGTTGGTCACTATATCAACTGCTTGGTAAAGTCTTAATCAGCCTTAAGGTTTTGTTTCAAAGACAATTAAATATACTGTACCGAAATTCTAGCTATAACTTTGAAGATATTCTGTATAGCTGATGCAGTGTCCATTGTAATTTAACAATTGTGCTGCCAATAGGACACAACTATCTACCCATATTAAAATATAGTGTTTTATTTTTCTATTTTATATCACGATTGTTTCAAATTGGCATTAAGTTATGTTTAGAAACCAATGACTAGAAAAGTAACACTTGTTTGAGGAAATTAGATAACTTGATAGAAATTTTATTGGCATCAAAATTACTGATGAAGGAATTCTATTCTGCCTATTTTCTCAAAAACAATTTTTGGGATGAAATACCACAATTTTCTTAATCCATTTAGCCCTACATTGTAACTTTCTATCCCTGGTCATCCCGGTTTAACATCACAATCAATGTGATGGATTGTGGGGAACTCCCTCAAGCGAAGTCTGCAGGATTACGGACTAAGGGAAAGTGTTCATAAAGGGCTCAAAAAGTCTGTGAGAGAGCCCTCGTGCACTCTCTGGTTTCACAGCAGGACAGCCCTGACCCCTCGCAGACTTCTTGGGAATGGGCATCACAGTCCGTGAGTCTGTAAGTGACATTGGGATTGGGCCATAGATGACTTCAAGGCCCCCTCCAGAGACCCCGTGATCTTAGTCATTTTCAAAATTCGCCCTAAAACAGTTAATCTCAGAAAGTGATGTGAGATTATTTCCACCAATCACAGTGAGTCTCACATGTGCAGGAGATTAATCAGAATCTTGATTGGTTGTACCAGTAATTAGTTGTTACTCCAATTTTACCAGATAAACCAATGACTTAGTTGCAAGGCGTGTTAGAAATCACTGCAAGGGGTGTGGTTACAGCTGTTGCACAGGTGAGACTAATTTTGATTGAGACTAAGATAATCATACATCACTGAACTGTTTAAGGAAGAGTTTTGAAAAGGACTGAGGTCATGAAATCACTGGACGGGGGCTTTAATGCCCCTTTAAAACGAATCAAACTAAACCTGTCACCTGTTTGCCAGCACCTGCTCGTGTCTGCATCTGCTCCACATTGTCTATCTCATAGACCTTGATCTCGTACGCCTCTGGGATACCCCGGTCCGCCCAGCGAGCCCGCAGACCACTGGCCGAGCGTCTCATGGACAGAGGGGCATCGTGGGAAAGACGACGCTGGTGGGGGCCTACAGCAGGCAGAGACAGAAGGTGCAGAGAGGGAAAGATGTTGGACTTTGAGGCTGTCTCTCCACCTATATTTCTCTCTCTTCCACCCTGCTCTCTATTGCGTACCATCAGACAAAACAAAAAAGGTGTTGAGAAAGAGTTAAAAAAAAGGCTAACAACTATAATTTTTAAAAGTGGTGTTGTATTTTAAAGTTTTTAGTTTGACCTACCTCCACTGGCAAAAAAGGGATGTACTGTCACTTACTTACTTTGATTTTTAAACTTAGTCCAAAACTCATAATTCTAATACATATGGAGAGTTCATTTGCAAAAACAGATATCTTCCATGGTTTTCAGTTTTTCCTTTTTTCCCAAATAATATCAATAAAAAGGACACTATTAGGCTAATACATAGGGAATATTGTGACAAATCATTTTTATATATTTTTAGGGTCATATTTTGTCAGCATAATTTCATCTGCTTGCATTCATCATCACCGAGAGCAGAGAACATGCTTATTGGATGAAAGCACTGTCATCTCCTGATTTTCACTCCTCCATTAGTAAGACTTATCACTTTGCTCGCCCTAATTTTTTCAACAAGACAAAATTCAGAGTTTCTCCATTTATAATTCCATTAGTGAGCGTTGTCACTGGGCTGGGTTCATAAATTAATGATGTGACATACTGCGCTATTAGGTCAATAAGGAAATTATGTATGAATGCATATTACAAACTTGTGCAACTACATGCCATGCCCCATTCAAAAGTTGTGTGACCATGCCTACAATTATATGATTGGCATATAACTAAACTATTGTTCATAAAACAAGGGTTTGATTTATTTAAAGTTGAAAATTATAGATTATATCAACAGTAGACAAAAAAAAACAAATATGCAAAATATTTGTCTAGCATCTATTTCTAGTACTTCATGTTGTGGCTGCTTTTAAATGCTTATATAGGCTCAAGAGTCTTTTTGCTTTCTGGGCCACAGCACAGTGGCACCTGTTCATTGAACCTGTTAAAATCGTCGTCACAAGCATGTATCAGTCACTGTGTTGGCTACAGCTGGCTGTTCATGGAGTTACACTGTAACAGTCTTTTTAATATTAGTACATTTTGGACAATTACATGGTAATGATTTATAGAGATGGATGTACTGGAACTCTGCCATACAAAATGCTCCAGTGTTAATTGTGCTGATTTTCTTTTCCTGGCATTTATTGCTGGGGGTTAAGAAAGATACAGATGTTGGGTGCAGCTGACTTGAAATGGAAGTTAGGAAAACATTAACCTGCCATCTAACAAGAGAAAATGTCATCATCCAAAAATCTCGACAAAGATTGACAGTGAAAACAGGGCTTTCCTTGAAGAGCGGACTGAGAAATATGCTTTCATCTAACCAATTTCAGCAATGCAAAGAGCCACTGTGTATCTGTAACAATGTCATTGCTAGGTGCAGTGATGAAAATTAATGACTCGTTCTTCCGTTCTTTTCATATGATGAAACAAATTTCTTGCTGGTGCAATGGTATAGCAGAGATATATGGCCTATATTTATATCATTTCATGAACCGTGTTTGTTTGATCCAAATAATCTACACTGCACAGTTAACCTGGCCAAGTTCATTCTTTTGTCACTTGATTCATATGTTTGGCACCCTTGGCCCACAACTATAGAGACATTAAAATGATGTTTGAATGATTTATCAAACTGTTGTGCTTTTTCTAATACCACAAGATGTCACACTGCAACAGACTGTTTCAGCACCAGGAGCTGTCCTCAGCCTACTCTTCAGAATTTCAGTGACTCCACCTGCCTGATTAGTGAATGTCTGCCCCATCATTTATTCTTCCAGGGGTTGGATTTCATATTTTGACATGATATATGTGGGATTTGCAATGTCAGCCCGATAGTGAAAAAAAAAGAAAAGAAAAGAAAAGAAAAGAAATAACTGCCACTCCAAATATTGCATGAGGGCCATTTTGGCCCATAGGCAGGGGTTTTGCCGACCCCTGCCTTATACTATATCTCTCAAGTTATTCTACTTTTTCTGTTTCCTGTTTCTTTGTTTATTTGTTTGTTTCTCTGTCTTTCAAAACCATTATTTTCTGACTGACATCCACGAAGATTGAAATTACACAATAATTTCTGAACTGGCCTTGGAATTCTCATGAATTCCAATTCTCATGAAAGTGGCTTAAACCAAGAGCAGTGTAAACTCTCAATTTAAGTAATGTGGTTCATGAAAGGGGCTGTCATTCCAGTTGTATTACCTGTGTTGCCTCTCCTCCGGGACGTTCGGCAGCTGCGTGCGATGCTGAGGAGAGAGCCACTCTTGTCGCTGACAGAATCTCTGTTAGAGGTACTGCTGCCTGTGGCCTCGCTGTCCCTCACCATGCTCTCATAGCCACTGCTCACCACACTGTTCCTGTTTGGGAAAAGCAGAGATGTCTTCCCCATAGCCGGAGGCAGGTCGCCACTCAGCACACTGGTGGCATCACTGGCGTGCCCACTCATGTGGCTGGGTGTCCGAGGAGCAGTCACCCGGCTGTACGGGGAGGGGAGTGGCTGATGGTTTATGGATGATGGATGGCCGGAAAGCCTATCTACTGCCACCAGAGACCTGGTGGGTGTTTTGTCTAGTCCTCCTGAGGCGTGGCTGGTTTCCCTGTCCTTCAGGAGGTCTGAGATTCGCCCGCTCATGAACCCCTGGATGGGCGATTTGGTGGATGAACATGTGGAGCTCTGGCTTGGGGTCCGGCTGATGGAGTGAAGTGACCACGGAGGGGAGAAGGACAGAAAAGAGGAGGTCCGTTCAAGGCTACTAGTTTTCCCATCTGGAGAGAGACTGGCGCTGCGATTAATAGACTGTCGCAGGCCTTTGTGGGACAAGCTGAGGTTCTTGGTGCTAGGGGCAGATAGCCGACGGACTTTTGGACTAGCCATCTTAAGTTTCCCCACAGCTGAGAGCTTGGAATGGGTAGACTTTGGCGATTGAGATGGATGATTGTTAGAGGTGGTGAAATGTTGACTCTGGTCAGGCATGGGCCGAGGAGTCCTCCTGGGACTCCTGCTAGCCCTTGGTAAGGTAGAATCTCCTTCATAATAACTCCCCTTATAACTGACCTCATAACTCCCCTTACAATTCCCCTCAATGCTTCCCTTAGAACTCACTGAGGTGCTGCTGCTGCCTCTATCCAGAGTTTGGAAGTCCCCTGGGGTCGTCCCGAGGGAATTAGTCCTGCTAGCCAGCTGCTCTAGTTTGGCACTGAAAAGCCTGCTGCTATCCTCGATGGGTGACTTCAGCCTCCCACTCAAACTGTCATGTTTCTTTGTTAGACTTGAAGCTTCAAACAAAGATCCGACACCCTTCCTGGTAGGGCTACTAGTCTCCTGTCTATACTCCATACTATATTTCCGAGGAGAGGAGAGGCAGAGGCTGTGGTTAGCTGGAGAGTGCTGTCTGCCCTGCCTTCTCTCCAGGGTGACCCTGGGGCTGCAAGGGGTGGATGATGTCACCCCTCCTGGGTTTCTGTGGTTGTCTGCTGTGTTACCTCCCCAGTAGTTTTCCTGGTGGTTGGTATTGTGCCAGCCTCTAGGCAAACTAGCTGTTTTGAGGGAGGCAGGAGCGGTTGCTGGGCAACCAGGTGAAGCAGCAACTCTCTCGGGGGCATTTCTGGCAAGTTTGCGACCAATCTCTCCCCCGGGCAAGCCCCTTGGAGTGTTAATGGGATAAACACGGTCCCTCCCTCTGGGGTGGCTTTTGTCTGTGTGTCTGGGCCTCTTTCCACAGGCTTTGTTTTCTGTGTCATCATAGAAAGCAGCATCTTCAAAGACGGGTGTGTCATAGGAAATGTGGTGTAAAGGTGACATAGTCAGACTGTCAGACTTCTTCTTGTGATTCTCAATAGCATAAGCCCCACTCTGCTCTGTAAGGGCTCTTGTATCCTCTGGACATTTGGCATTATTTTTTGTGGACTGAGAGAATGACTCCACTCCTGTAAAACTGTTATCTTGACTCCCTCTTTGTTTGGCACCATCCATATCACAATCTATATCTGTATTAATGAGCATGGGATTTATAAATGACGGTAAGAACGTCTTTTCCCCTCTGAATTGATACAGTGGTTTTTGAGTGTTGGCTTCTGTGGCCTGAACTGGAGGGCTTTTGCCCATATCAGAGGATCCCGTAGCTGCAGATTCTTCACTGATATTGCTGATGATCCTGATTGGTCGAGAGCTGGGAGAACCCTGAGGATGTGCTGGTGAGTTGGCGGTGTCTCTGATACGAATAATGTTGCCGCTCTTCCTACCTCTGTCCAATGCTCCACTGATGGTAACTTCCTCCACCATAGAGAAGACTAGCTCATCTTGACCTTTCAGGTCCAATGGCTGTTGAACAGTTACTGTGATAGTGGCCTTCATCTCTTTGACTTCCTCTGTAGGGAGATGAGGTAAAATGTCCCCAAGTATAACACTGGTAGCCATGGAAGGTGAAGAGGAACAGGAGGAGGTGGGGGTGAAAAGGGAAGGTGATATTGGGGAACTCTTGCCAACTGGTGAGGTCCTTATTTCTGGTTTGAGCACATCACTGTCTTCAGTACTCTCCTGGCTTCCTGTGGGCTGAAGTGCGAGAACAAGTGAATGGGGGGCAGCTGAGCTCTGAACATCGACATTACAGTCCTGATGAGACTCAGGCAGCTGAGTTCTGGTGTCGGGGAACTCAGAGAGACTGTCTTGGCAGATCATGTTAAGACTGTGAGTTTGATTCAGCGGTTCCTCACTAGAGCTGGCCGCACTGCCCTCCTCACAGTCGTACAGACCCGAGTCCTCTCTCTGAAAACTGTCTCCAGGGAAGGTGCCATCTGTTTTCTTTTCTCCAACAGAAGTCTGATTGCAGCCTAACTCCTGATTTAACAGCAGTGTCTGCGGTCCCTCTGATGACTCAGTGTCTGTCTGTTTCCCTGTGTCTTTCTGGGGTTGCAATTTGGTTGTGACTTTATTAGCAGAAGGGCCCTTTGAGGAGAGATTGGACACATCTGTCGTGGTCTCACTACCGTCAATGCAGCCCAGGCGCTCTTGAAGTTCAGCAAACGTGTCGCATTTGAGACAGTCCCTCTCTGGCTGCTTAATTTCTGCTTTCTGCACCTCAAGCTTCCCTTGAACAGTTTCTTCTTTCTTCTTCTCTACCTGGAGTTGAGGAATGCTCAGAAGCTCTTGAAGAAGAGCCGCAAACTCTGGATCCTCCATGTCGGGCTTGCTAGGGTGCAGAGAGGGGATGATGGGGACAAATTCAGGTAGGGCTAGCGTTGGGAAGGCTTTGGGTTGGACCGAACCATCTGAGTCTATGTGGATGACAGTGTCGCAGGATTGGTCACTGCTGGAACGCTCATCAAGTTCGCCACGCAGACGGATACGAGGAACGTCGACGTCCACCTCACCGGTAGAGTGAAAGGCTCGCAGGGAAAGAGATCGAGGCCCTGTCCTCTCTTTGCTCAAACTCCTGCCACAAGGAGAGCAGGAGGTGGACTGCTGTTGGAATGAAGATAAACTGATCAGTTATTGCTCTCTGCATTATTGATTTTGGCCTACAGGTATAAATATAGAGTATTGTCCAAGATCATACTTGGGCTCAGTGGGAAATAATTACATGAGAAAACAGTCGTATGAACAGTCATGTAAATTTCAAAGAACCTTAGAAGCAAAATTATAAAACTCTTTCACTGCCAAATAAGGGTCAAATGTCCATGGCTCTATGTGTATAATGCAAAAAACTGAATTAATTCCCTCACTGACAGAAAGATCACTGACAAAAGTGTGAAGAAATAAAATGCAACAAATGCTGACAGGACATCTACCTTCGCCCTCTTCTGTGTCCTGCGGATGCGAGAAGCCAGCTGAATGGTAGACAAAGCCTCTTGGAGGTGTGCTGGTGAATCAACAACCTGAGCAATCACTGCCATATGACAGTTTACATGACCCAGGGACTGTCGAAGGAGCATTGTCAGTTTACTACTCCTGAGGAAAGACAACACAAATATCATTATTAAACTCAAATCAAATCCATCAATTTGCAAATTCAGTAGCCTGGTCATAATTCATTTACTGTTGATAAATCTACAACTATATGGCTTTTATATCATCAAAGATGAATGTGAAGCTTCTTTGTAAACCAAGGTACAACAATGGCACCAACAGTAAAGTCTACTTTCATCTCACTGTCTTTACACTAATGCTACTAATAGCACACCGAGGAATGCCAAAACGTTAAAACTTATCATTATTTCCAGATATCCTTGGTTCTTACTTGTTGGGAATGTTTTTATGTCCGCTCAGTAAAGACAAGATGACAGGGCCCAGCTCAGAATGTGAAGCTTTGCTTTTGCTGTTGTTTGGTTCGCCCATCCCCTTCATACTGCGACAAACGTCTATCATGGTCAATCTGGAAGGGCCACGCGAAACTATAGAAGGAAATCAGAGCAGAGGAGAGGAGAAATGAAGAGATAAGAATATGAGAAAAGAGACTTGAAGCCATCTGATAGAACAGGGTAGAAAAGAACAAACAAGAAAAGAAAAATGAAGTGTTTGGGTTATTTCTAGTGTTTGAGGAAAGCCAGTATCAGATGCACTGCTTTCATGTAAACGTACTCCTGTAAAAAACTTTGTACTCAGCCATGTAAATATATTGTACAACAAATTACTGAGGCATACATAGAACAGTGATTCCTTGGTGGCATAATTACAGAACATAAAATATTGAACAAGTATTAAGTCATATTAAATCTGTGGTGAGTTATTAGATGGGAATTAGGGAAGCATTCAGTTTGACAGAGACAGCCCTGCATGACGCGTCATGTGTCACTGCAACCTTTGCCAGTGGAGCTGCTTTCGGTGCGGGGGCCCTGGACGTGGAGAGTGAAGAACATAATGGAGCTGCGGGACAGCGGCATAATGATGTCACCATGGCGACGTGCTGTAATGGCCGCATCCAAGAGAGAGGCGGCCCGCTCTGCATTGGGGGCCTTCACTCTGTTTTGATTCCGAAGCTGGAGGAGAGAGGGCAGCAAGGGGCAGGTGGTCACAAAATCACAAATAGAGACTTAGCAGAATAAAGCTGTGATTCTCAACATGGGGTCTCAGGACTCCCAGCAGTCCTTGTAAGGGTCCAGAAGGTCTGGAGCAAAATAATGAATTGTTCATTTCTATTATAATTAATTTACTAGATATTATCCCAATAAGAGAATGTCTCTCTCTCACCATTATCTTCTTTTGTATCACGTAGACACTTACTGAGGTCAGTTAATTAAATCAACAACATAAATACGTCCATGACATCTGACATGTTGAAACATGATTAGAGAGAGAGAGAAAGAGAGAGACAGACAGAAAGAAAACAGGAAAGCGACTGGAGCTGGGAAAAAATATCTTCTGTTAACAACAGTTAACAACCCCCCTATTTTTTCAATAAAAAACATTTTTCCTTCTACCTGTATCCCGTACACAGGGTCCTCTTGGAGACTAATCTGGGCGGCTGGGCTGTCCTGGATGCTGCCTAATGAGGGGACAGCCTCGGCCAGCAGATCCCGCAGTGTCTCCTCCTCTCCACAGCAGAGCTCGATGGCAGAGACCGATACAGTCAGATCGGTCCAGGTCTTCTCCCTCCTGCGCTCCACCGCGCTGTACAGCCAGGAGATGGCACAGGGGATCAGCCCCAGCCTCTGGAGGCTCTCATCACTCCCCACCATGCTGGACCAGGACCCTGTAGACAGCACACATAGAGGTAGACATACATACATGTATGCCCATGTATACATATGTACACCCATGCAGGCATTTAAACACACACATAGAGACAAAGAAGCCTTTTTGCTGATGTGCCTTCATTTAACCAATTATTGTACATGGCATTAGTGGACACAGTGGACACAGACACACATGCAACCACCCATAAATACAACGCAAATCAGTGTGTGTATGTGAACAAAACTGCACAGGTACACACAGAGCAGCACAAGATAATAAATACACACAAAAACATTCTTGTATGCAAAGACAGATGAAGGCAGGAACAGATTTACAGAACACACTCACATGTACGCACACATAACTCTGGGCGATTACACCGCATTTGGGCTACAGAATCCAGTATTGAACGTCCTTTAGGAAAGGAATCTTTGGTTCAACGAGACAAGGAACACTGCATGACTGTCTGAATGAGAGGATCAACATGCTGCTGTAAAGCCTTGGGGGATTTTCAGACATGGGTTAATGCCATAACTACTGCTAGACAAATGAACTGCACTAAGGAGAAACAGAAAGGGGCTGCGCTGTGTTTGTGTGAATGAGTGTGTAAGAGAGTGTGCATCACAGTGTGTGTCAGTCTCATTTCATTTGTTCGTTTGCACCTATGCCTGCATTACTGAATATGTATGCACATTTGCACATAGGGCTGGGCAATATATTGATATTATATCAATATTGTGATATGAGACTTGACATCATCTGGGATTTTGGATATCCTAATATGATATATTGGTCGTATAAGTGTTGTCTTTTCCTGGTTTTAAAGGCTGCATTATAGTAAAGGGATGCAACTGATATTTGAAAATTGATGTTTGATTTTGTCCATATTGCACAGCCCTTTTTACACATATAGATATATAAATGACTTGCAAGTGTATAGTTCTGTTGCACATGTGCCTGTTCATTTGTGTGTGAGCTTTTATATTCGCCTGTTTGCTTGTGGACTCTTGCCATGTCTTGTAGTGCACTTTTGCCCTACATTCGTATTGATATGGGGCTAGGAGCTGGTTTTACCCACTTTTGTCTTATCCAAACTCTAATTGAATGAGGATAAGAGAATTGGTTTACTCCAATTAAAGGCAGAGCTGCCCGCCATTATTCAGAGGGAACGGCATTCTGTGGTGGGAGATTGATATCCCTTGGCTGTGGGCCGCATGTAGTCTGTATTGGCCAGCTAATTCAATCAGATTTACGGAGAGTGGCGTCATGTGAAAAAGCAACTCCAAGGAGACCCTGTCCTTACTGTGTCAGTGTGTGTGTGCGTGTGTGTGTGTGTGCATGTGCACTTTACTCGCACTATACATCTATAAAACCCCTTCAGCCACGCTAAGTGCAGGGCTCCATCTCTCTAATAGCAACATATTACAGTCCATTTTGTTTACAGTCCTCCGCGAGCTCAGAGCCGCAGGAAATAAAAGAAAATATCTGTGTATCTTGTGCAGTATATGCTGACATGTCTAACAGGGGAAGGGAAGCTTTTAAAACAAAAACTTCCATTGTATAATTGATGAATAGGCTTTTATTTACAAAGAAACAGGTGAAAGATGAATGACTGAGAAGGGCGGAAGAGAATAAAAACACTTTTCTGTCAATACCATGAAAAAAGCAGAGAGGGGAGAGAGACAAATGGAGCAAGAGAAAGACCAAAACAAAGAGAAAGAGATAGAAATCAAGACTGATAAGGAGATATGAAAAAAAATTGAGACAGGGATGAAGAGAGAGAGAGTGATAGCAGGAGCGGGGGCGAGGTGCAGGAGGAGGGGGGTGGATGACCCGCGAGCGCAGATAAAAGGGTTGCAGCCGACGTCCGGCTCCCATCTTGAGGTTTTAACCCCTGGCCCTTTAAAGTGAGTAATTACTCACCCACATCGGCGCATCCCATGCCCAGCACGCATCCATCGCTGCCACTGAGCACACAGCGGATGACATCAGCCAAGACGTCTGCGCACACCTCGGCCTGGCCCAGAGAACAAAAGGACAGCAAGAATGTTATGATTCATCTCCATACTGCGATAAAGACATCAGAGAAATCGAAAGAAATAGAGCAGATTCTGTATTCAGATTCCGTTTGTCCTGTGGGGTTAGATACTGAAACATGGAAATAACTGATGCACTGTGTAATTGTGATGGCTATCGAGTGGGGTATTTTAAGAAGCCCTATCAGTTTTCAGGTCATCAGGCAGAGAAATCTAACCGACCGTGGTGTTTGGCGTACAGACTGGAAAAGAATACTTGAATACTTGAGAAAACCCAGTATGCACTTGATTGATCTTTCAATATTTTGCCCCAAACACAAGGCTGTTTAAGCATTCTTCAAGAAAAAAAAAAAAAAAGAAGAATGCACCCAGATGAATCAAGATGCAGCAGGATGGAGCAAGATAAACAGAAACATTTGAAACCGTATTGTTTGAAAGGACTCACGGCGAGGCACCTAACCTGGGTTGTTTCTCTTGAATAGGCTGCGTCAAAGGTGTAGGTCTTAAGAAGAGCTTTGCCTTCGCCGCCTCGCGTCAGCGTTGCGTGCGGTTGGCTCTTGCAGCCTGGTTCCATTATGACGACTCTTCTCTTAGACGGGTCGATCCGGAGAGCTGGTGTGTGGGCGCGGCCCTCCGAGGGAGACGGGCTCACCCTCAGGACCACTTTGACCTGCGGGACAGCGGGAACGGGACAGAACTGTTTTTATTCAATAACTTTAACTTTATCAAATAACTATTAAATAACTATTAAATAACAACGTCCTGACACGCTCTCATAGCCTGCAGCCATT
Source organism: Neoniphon sammara (assembly GCA_900302535.1). Lineage (NCBI taxonomy): Eukaryota > Metazoa > Chordata > Actinopteri > Holocentriformes > Holocentridae > Neoniphon > Neoniphon sammara. The sequence goes on along the minus strand of OMKZ01006476.1, from coordinate 7,659 downwards.
TTAATGCTTTCATGTTTAATGTTTTAATGTCCCGCCACCATTGTGCAGTATATGGGACGTTATGTCACTTTATGGCGGCGTCTGTGCAGACACCTTCTAGTGAACACAATAACTCATGAACAATTCATGAGAGCAACTTCATGCTTACATCGCAGGTTCCCGTGGTGTAGTAGATGATCTTATTAGATTTTGGGCCCTGGATTTTTCCTTAAATTTCCCCTCAAGTAGCTTTAAAGTTAGAAAAAAAAATTCCATCTTGTACAAAGTCAGATAAATATTGTGTATCTGCTGGTTGCAATGCTTCAGTGAAGCTACATCACACTTATACTGAGTGAAATATTCAAACCCAAGATGCCATTGTTTCATGGCTGCAGCATTACATCAAATAGAAAATATGGAGATGTCTTGTGCATCACTTTATACACATTACCCTGTAACTGAGCAGGACATATTGTGCATATTTGGAAATATCTCCACTAGAATTTAAAATAAAGTTCTGTGAGTTTGAACAAACCTGGGCTGCATAGCAATAGAAAAACATAATAGACACACCCACCGATGGAATAGGCAGAGTTGAAGACATTAAAACTATCCATCATTTTTATTGTATTATATTGTGAAATTATTCCATTAGACACTATAGCTACTGTCTTCTAAGTTGCTTAGTGAAGAGCTACAGGCTGTGGGTGAAGTTTGGTTTGTTGATTGAGGGGAGAAAATGAGTCACTCACTTGTCTGGCACAGATTTTCCAGTCAATCCTGAGATTTGAAGCAAGATATGAATCAACCTTCCAAATCACAAGTCTGCTTCAGTAATATTTGCAATAACTCCACAAGATTTGACTTGCTTCTCTATAAACAGATCTTCTTTGTGATGTGTTTTGAGGCCTTTGCTGTGTATGTCCTGTATATGTAGTGTGCACACACACAAGAAAGCCCAAAACATTTTAAACTACTCCAACACACTTCACAAAGACGATGCCATCATTTATTCAGTACAAGAAGCGAGCAGGTGCTGTGCTTTTACAGTGAAACTTGTATGTAAGTGATTTCAGAAAAAAAAAAATAAAGTATGCGACCCCCTTCAGGAACGTGAGTGGCACAACTTTAACTTTCTTCAAAACAAACAGCGGCAACAAAACACATCACAACCCGAGCGTTATGAGAAAAGAGCGGGTTTCAAAACAGCGCAGTTAAAAAATATCTTCATATTAAATTCAGCAAGTTTGAGGCATCACGGAGCCTTCATCTCCCAAAAACCATAATGACATCCAAGAATACCATGTAGAGTGAGAAAACCGCACAAACCACTACTCCAGCTTTCCACTTCTATTTATACATTCCTTTTGAAATGGATGTAAGACCTTAAGCCCACCAAACTGGGGTTTTAGCTAGGGATCCTACGTGGAGAAGGAAGTGAAGTAGTCAGGCTTCAGCACTGAGCCCCTGCCGCGCAGCCATGTGCGAGGCTGAGATATTTGACACAACATAGGTTGAGAGAAACTGCAGTAGAAAATGGAAAACCTTTGCAGGACAAAGGCTGTGCACTTAAAGCACGATTAGGATTTGCCTGTAAGAAGCACAGTCAAAGTGTCAGAGATGGTGAGCTGAAGTGGGTGTATTATGCTATTGTGATTGTTTCCAGGTGCATTACACGGGAAACTGCTTAACACCCACAACCAAAAACGTTGAGTGTCAAGAAGAATACTGCTAGAATCGAGATCCGAATATTTTTTAGATGCAGCTGACCCAGTTAAAAAAAATACAGATACCATGCATTTACTTAAACTGCATAGTGATGCATGTATCCTGCTGTTTTTCTTCATGACAGTAATTCCTTAATGCAGTTCTTTGCAGGAAGCTTCAAAGGATTTTGTGGCTTTGAGTGCTCGAATTAAGCTGCATCCTTAGACCCCAACATCCATTTAACAGAGCGCAGAGGTCTTAGCCTGCAAGAATGTAGGGCAACATGTACCACGCAAAAAGACAATGGGTCGTGATAAGGTCGCTGAACCCCTTAGATGTGTCTTTTTGTGGCATTTCTGCTTTAATGCTGTCGCATGGTGGAGAGCATGATGCGAGAGAGAGAGAGAGAGAGAGAGAGAGAGCAGGGGATGAGTTGCAGGTTTCAGGCCTGCAACGGTGCAAGTAGCACCCTGACCAACCAGATGCCCAGTCAGAAGCAGTTTTATTGAAACCACACAGGGCTGCTTTATGCCATGATGACATCATCCATAATCAGCAATTATGAACCTGGAAAGCCATGGTCCATCCACAGGCAATCAGTTTCCCGGTGTCTGTGAAGGATTTTTTTCCCTCTCTTCTCATAATATTAATACCTTATGCAAGAAGAGGCTCCCTAAATTTATTGAACATGTGTCAAGCTGTATTTATGGGGGTTAAATTATTCAGGAACCCATTTACAAGCAGAGAAAATCCTACTCTGCTCTCTCACACACACACACACACATACACATGCACATGCACACACAAACATACACACATATAGCTGAGTGCTTGGGCAGGTGCGGCTGGCAGAAGGGTCTATCTGAGCCTGTATCTGTA
>OMKZ01006474.1:2359-16801 GCA_900302535.1 Neoniphon sammara | reverse complement strand
AAATATAAAAAAAAAAAAAAAAAAGGAATGAAATCTGACAAAATTCTGTTACTTTTACATTTCAGAGGACTTCTGTTACAATGAGCCCCACTGTGGTAGGTGCTAAACAATGAACTACATCCTAACTTCCAGAAATATTTGGTACCAACAGATACCAGATATTTTTCAAATGAGCATCATCACTGTAACAAAAATTACATCCTCCCACCTGCTTTGTTTCTGGATGCAAATATTATTTATGGACTGTTTTAAAGCCCAAATGTTATGTTATGGAAATCAGTTTAAACCAACTTTATGAGGCTAATTTTGCTGACAACACAGTAGTTTGTACTTGTAACTGTTAAATTGTGATGTTAACTTGATATTTCTCCAGTTCTGCCCTTCACTGACGTATCTGATCTTAGTGACACAAATATCATTTATGTGGCACCTTCAGATCCTTATGCATGGGGAGACACCTTCCCATCATGTCACCCGCTGCTTGAAGAGCATCACTCTCCAATCAATCTGGACTATCAGATGACCAGAAATGAATCACTGGGAGCGTTACATCTGGAGGGTTTCAGTACTGTCCAGACAGGTCACTGGACCCTGACAAACGACGGACACTCTGGTGAGCAAAAAGTGAAATCTATTTTCTACACAGTGAGGTTGATCGATGTTTTTAAGGATGTGTGATTGCATTCCCGTGCACAGTTGTTCTGCAGGTTGGCAGTGGCATGTCAGTGAGTGGCGGAGGACTCCCAGGTGTGTACCAAACCATCCAGCTGCATTTCCACTGGGGGAGCCCGTCCACTAACGGCTCAGAGCACACAGTGGACAGACACAGATATCCAATGGAGGTACAGTATGGTCAGTAGACAGCTCTACACTGTCACTATCCAAGGTATTTACTATTGATGGAAAAAAACACACACTCAGACAGCATTCAGGTGTGATGCAGTCATCCCTGCAATCTTTCAATTTCCCTGTTTGTTTCCTTCCAGATGCACATAGTCAACATGAAGTCTATCCATCCAAATTTATCAGCCGCCTTGGAGGATCCAACAGGCCTTGCTGTCCTTGGATTCTTCATTGATGTAAGTTTAAACTCACCGGTTTATTTTTATGCATTTGTATACTCATACAAATCTCTCCTGATGGCACCCTTTCCCATTCCTTGCAGGTTGTTTATGCAGACAATGTGCACTTAGGACACATAACACGAAAACTTTCTTCCGTCGCTTACAAAGGTTGGAAGAAGCACAAATAATCGCACCTGTTTTCTGTTTTATATGTTTTTATATGTCGCCGTGTTCTCATTATGGCTTTGCATCCTTTTCCAAGGCCAGACAACTTCAGTCAAGCCGTTTCCACTGATCGGCCTTTTGCCTGAGCACAACATGAGCCAGTATTACCGTTACCATGGCAGCCTCACCACCCCTCCATGTTCTCAAGTGGTCGTATGGACTCTGTATGAAGTGCCTATCTACGCTTCATGGTCGCAAGTAAGTTATTATAAACTCTACAACAAACAACCCTACCAGCACTGAGCTTATAAGTAAAACGGGTAAATATAGTTCTGAGTTATTATGAATCATAATTTTGTGCATTATAATGAAAAGTGATCTGTGATGGTTTCATGTGTGATGATGGCCATAAGAGCATGTTTTATATTTCTTTCTCAGCTGGCGCAGTTTGCCTCAGAGATATACTCCACAGAGGAGGATGAAGAGGACATGAAACCACTGCACGACAACTTCCGACACGTTCACCCCACCTTCAGTCGCATCGTCTACGCTTCCAAAGATGCCAAACTCCTCACAGGGAGAGCCGGTCCTCCCCTCAGGTCAGCTTTGTCAATACAGCTGTTTCAAATAACTCTGCTGGGAAGCTTTATTTATGGACTTTAGCGCTGTGCTAAGGCCAAACCAAACTACAGATTTCCACTACAGAGCCAAACAGCGCTTAATTCATTTTTTGTGCCACCCTGTTCTTCCCCCCAAATCAACAAGTTTCTCCTTTAAAGTTATGTTGTTCATATAAGCTCCAGACTCTTGTTTGAACCTGAGGGGCAGCAAACAAAACCAAGAGGCTGAGGTGGTTTCCGAGGCTGTAGAAATGCTCTTACAGAGGATAAATGTACGAAAACTGTGAAGAAGAGTACTGTAATATGTTAGATTGCTACTACATTGTTCATGATTGTACCCTGCCATTTTTGCAGGATTATTTATGAATGCACTCATAAGAATAGTTCTCATCACTAACTGTATAAATGACTGTGTGAATTTGGCACTGGAGGCATTAAAGTATATTTTATGATGGCAAAAATCCATGCATCTATGAGTGTATTTATGGCTGATTCTAAAATGTACATACATACATATGTATTTTTCAGGTATTTTAAACTGACAAAAATTTGACAACAGACCTGAACTTGCTACTTGACCACAGTGCCACGGTAAAAGTGCAACATAAAAAAAAAAAAAAAGACTAGAGAAAACAAGAAATATCACAAAGTAGCTCCATGGTTACAAAGGAGTTAGCACAGCAACCAATAAAGCGGGGCTGGAGCACACCTCTGACCAATTAATCAACTGATTGGGAGTGATGTGTTTCCTGTGTTGGTGTATTTCAGCAGTAATTGATCGAGTCATTACCCCAAATCAAAAACTACACCAGGTGATTTCACTGACTAGCACAAGTCAATAGAGTAATCACCTGGTGTATTTAATGATTAGAACAAGAACAGCCATTTTCTCCATCCTCTATTGCCCAACCCTGGTCTGTCTTATCCATGCACATAGAGAGAAGCATCAATCAGGGTCTCATGTTGTCCACGCTGCCTGTCCCTGCTCTCCCCTCCCATCCTGCCTACTTCTGGTCACACCATCCTGCTCCTGTCACGGCCTTCGGTTGGCAGAGGACACACACATACACGCACAAACACACACACAGAGGCCACTCTGTCACTCTCTCTCTGGACTACGTGAATGTTCGTCCTGGGTTGGGTGGGGGTGGCAACCACGTGCCACTGAGGGCGGAGGGTCTGCACCTACTGTGGTGTTTGGCTGGAGTGAGAAAATTAAAACTTTCAGTCCTCTCATGGCACACGGTTTGAAATCCCCGGGTCGAGTATATATGAAGGAGGAAGGTCATTGATACAGCAAATGCTCATTCAGAGACGTTAAGGGTTACATTTAGAGCGATCAGCGAATGGTGTGAAACATCAGTCCTGCATCTCATACCGCTGTGGCCTCGCTCTGTTTATTCTGTTAATGATCATGGAGGGAAGGGAATCACATGATTGGTCCTTGGTCAAACTGGCCTGACATCACCGCAGTGTTTCACCAGCCTCTGTTTACTGCAATGTGACCCTGCATGATTATCAGCTAATAAAAGATAAAGAATAAAAGATTCACTCATTTTATTTTTGTTTGTTAATGAAAAGAAACACTGTTTATGGTTGTATGCAAAAATGCCTTTATTTTCCATTTTTTCCTTTTTCATACATTTGTCGTATAATAAATAGACATGAGAAACAGGCTGATAATTCCATCCTCTTCCCATGCCGATTCTGCACCTTTTTGTTTTCTCTCCACACCGCAAACAGCTTTTTTTTCATAGAATTTACAACAGAAAATAAAAAACAAAGCTTGACACAAGCTGAAATTATTGCTACCAGCTCAGCGCTCACCTCATATGTTACATAGACCTCTGAGCTGTATTGACGTAGCAAATCCCAGGAACAAAAATATATATATATGTATAGTATTCACAGTTAAAACTATTTACATATTTTACGATTACAAAGCAAATGGGCAGAAAATGAAGACGTTTCTACAAGAAACAATCTTTCAAAAGGGAGGTGGAGACATTTTTCTGTACACAGTGGACCTTTTCTTTAAATAAACAAACCTTCAACCCTCAGATTCCTATTACAGATCCCTGAAAATACTTTTTAAATACTCAGTCTTTTGTTAAAAAAAGAGAAAGATGCATCTTAAAAGTATGACCCCTGTGAAGATTTAAAAAAAAAAAAAAAAAAAAAAAAAACTTTAGTTCTATACAAGTGATCATGTACAATATAAACATCACTGGTGAAAAAAATCTCCATAATCAATCCAACTGAATGAAAAGCAGTGACTGACTTGGTCTTAAGAAAACTGATTGGCTAGAGAGGGAGTAAAGCAGAAGTGCAAGCCTCTAGTGCATTCACAAACAGTATATATTTTTTTCTTAATGGATTTTGCCCAAGAAAGACAACCTATGCTCCACACAAACTAAAGATAGGACGTCGAGGCTCTCAGGGTGGCAGCTAAGGGCCAGGAGGTCTGACGGGTTGTAGAAACACTTCTGTCTCGTAGGTAGATTAAACACTGGCAGACTGAGTGTCCTACTTCTTACAGTGGAAGAGGAAGCACTAAACAGGGGAAAGCAGACGATATGAAACAGTCATCCCCAACACGTTACAGATGAAGGAAACCAAAACACCCATTTCGGTGAAAGTAGGCAGCAATTCTTTGTGCATGCACGTTAACACAGCTGCAAGTGACAGCTCTGAAAAAAAAATCAACTTCATTTGTCTTATCTATTCAGAAGAGGTTTACACATTCATATGGCACTTAAAATAATACAATGTATTTTTTTCTGCCACTGATCTTGGCCCTCAAACAATTTTTTCCCCCCAAAAGATGACAATTTTGTCATCATAATGAACATTTTCAGACAGTGTCCAGTGGATGTAGACAGGAATCAACTGAATCTTCATCAATATCTTGAAACTCGCTTTTCAGAGCTCTGGGCGACTGGTTGGCCTTCTACGCTACGGCCCTCAGAGGGCAGCACACACACATTCGCATAAACCAAGATATGTCGATAAATACTCTCACTCAGAAGCCTGACGACGACAGACATTCTCAATCACACACACACACAGACACACACACAAACGCATACACACGCACACATACATATAGTGTCTTTGAAGAAAGAAACATCTAGACAAATACGGAAAACACTGGAACATCATTAATACCATTTTGCACTTCTCTGCAACTATAATCTTTAACTTTGCATAAACTAATAGGAAGCAGCATGATCCACATTATTGGCTGGTGTGATATCCAAATATCCTAAATCTGTGGCAGGATTAACCATTTTTGTTGCTTGAATTCTAAATCAGTTTTATTTACTTTCATTGGTGCAGAAGAAGTGGGGGCCAAAAAAAAAGGAAAAAAACAAAAGAAAAAGAAAAAGAGCGGTTTCAGTCCACAGCAGGCTGAGTTCTCGATAACCTTATCCCGTCTCCTGTCACTGCTGCTGGGTAAGAATAGTGTAGTTTGCCATCGGCTCGGGGTGATAACCACATCCTCTCCCATGGAAAGGTGTTTTTCTAGTGGCCTTGTGCGTGTCAACAGTATTGAGCAGCTGAACATGTGAGTTTGTGTGTTGGGGGTTACGTACCACATGTGGTCGACATAAAGCTTATGAGAAAAATGATCGAGTTTAAAACTGTACAAAAACCAGGACTAGATATGGAGGGAACCATGCTGAATTTACCACTTGAGAGGAAGGAAGGAAGTGCTGCACCAGCAAGTCAGTGTTTTGTAAATTCTGGGTCACTGGCAGACATAAAAAACTATGTTTTTTTCTTTTCAAGAGCACCAGAAATCGTAAACAATTGATAGTGTGTGAATGTGTGTGCATGTGTGTGCATATGCGTGCGGGTGTGTGTGTGTGAAGTGTCCCATACAGGTAGCTGTATGCAGGTTTTGCCAGGTCATGCCAGGTTTTTTACCCCCAGAAAAATAAAAATCCTCTTCAGTTCCAGAACAAAAAACACATCCTGGTCGGTTCTTCCTCTTCTGGGTTTTTGGCGTGGAGTCTGTGTGCATCTCTGGGAAATGTGAAATAATGTTTGGGGACAGCGCTCTCAGATCCTGAAGATATCCTCCTTGACTGGACGCCAACATTAATTTAGTGTTCCCCGGCAGTTTTCTGCCCCACACAAACAGGGGATCTTCTCGTCCTCTATGGGGAACTTGTAGTCGTAAGTGATCTCTTCGTTGACGTTAATGGGCTGTCTGGAGTAGATCACGATCTTCTTTTGAGACTCTACTGTGATAACCTTAGCATAACAGTTGGGCTAAGAGAAAAAAATGAAAGACAGAAACAGAATTAATCTGTTTGCTTGCAGGTCTGTAAGAATGTGATTATGTCTGCTTGTGGAAAATAGGGAAATAGAACTAATATTACATGATAAAATCTATGGATTTCATAGAATTTGGGATGACAATTAGATATTAATGAAATTGTCTGGGTACAGGACATTGTGTGGTTATCTTACATTGCAGCTGTGGTTGATGAAACGGGCGAAGTTGCCACACTTGGTGGCGTCGATGATGGTGTCATGGTCAACACGGAACATGTAGCTGCTGCCGATGCCCTCCTCCTCGTAGCGTTTCTCCCGCATGTCCGCAATCACCTGGGGATGTCACAAAATCATAAATATGACCACACAACTAATCTGAGCTGTCTCATCATCAATTCAGGGAATTCACTGGATTCTGTTTTAAATGAGTTTGCCTGACATCCATGTAGGAACCTTGTAAAAACTAGAGCTTGGTCAAGTGAAAGCCATCCATTCTCCGTTATAGCTGACAACACCTTATTTGTGTGTTTGCTTCAGCGAAGCAGCACACTAACTTAATTAATTTGACTGGTAACACCTGTGTTTAACCTGCCTGCTGCTGGGTCAAAGGTCTCAAGGTCACAAGTTATGGAACTTCACTTTTTTATTCAGCTTTTAAATATATTTAGTACTTATGGAGATATCACAGTTAAGCTTTTATAGTATTTATCGACTTTGTATTCAAATACATTGTGGAATATTGAGCTCTGAGCACATCTCTCATTCCCTCTCTCTCAGACACCCATGTACCCACAACCTGTGTCGTTCACGTGCGCACACTTCTACTGCTGATTTGCATGTCTAATTTACATATCTAACTACCACTCATATTTTACTGACTGACGTGTGACTCATGTTACTCTCCAGCTGTCAGCCCCTAAAATCATCTTTCACCTCACTATAGGCACTGCTGACACTGTCTGACTTTTAATTTTCTTAGTAATACATTCTCACATTGGATGCTATGTATTGATTACTATGAGGCACTAGACTACTACAGCTTCAACTACTGTACCTACTGCTTCAAATACTACAATTACTGATTCAGCTACCTAAAGTACCGCTCTATCTACTACTACAGCTACTGCCTCGAGTACTACAGCTACTTTAAACATTGCTTCAACTGCTGCTTCAACTACATAATGTACGGCTTATAATACTTCAATTATACTTTTTCAACCTCAACTAAGCAAACTTTTTTTTCCCAGGAAAATTCTGACTTTGCTCGTTTTAAACTTGTTCTCTTTTTTCAAACACACAGCCACTATTCTGATAAATGCAACCCTGGCACTGCAGCAAGTCATTACTCAAAGAGGACACAAGAGGGCGCAAAAAATCAAAATCAATTAACAGGGTATAGTTGAACAACAAGGCACACTGCACTGTTCAAAAACACTGTTACTAACATGTGGCAGTTTGAAAAAAAAGTACAATTTTAAGATTCACTTTTGCTTTCACTGGTGCGTGCTTTAGTCTGAACATAAAGTGATATCACCTCATAGCACAGCAATAGAGAGTGATTTAGATCAATTCTCTATCTGTACATTGGCCAACTTTATTTTTTGCGGAGTCTGTGTCAGTATTGTAGCAGTGCACCACAGATGAGCCTATTTTTTTTCTGGCAGTATTACTGAGATATCCTGTTGCTCTGGACAGGGTTTCTCACAGGATGTCTTTTTTTAAAGCTCAAGCCTCATGTAAAAAGTGGCTGCTTAACTCACAAAACCTTAGCCCTAGAAAAACTGTAATAATTGTTTTAACACATGACAGAAAACCCACTTTGGACAGAACAACCAAACGTCTCTCACCTGTCTGATGTTCTGGCCCACGTACTCGATCACCATTTCATCAGCAGCAATGGGCTCCATGGCAAAGAGACCCCAATCGTGGATGTGGGACTTGCAGAATCTAATCTTCTTCTTTCGGAACTGTGAGCAGAATGAAAAAGAAACAAACATGTCACGTTTGATTAAGTAGGGACTCTATATCTACATGTGTAAATGCGGTGCATCAAAGGACATCTTCCTAAACCTGCAAGGTTTCAAATTTATAAAAAACCCTGATGACCCTCTTGGGAGCTTATTAATCAGCACTGACTTGTTCAATTTCTGGGTGATATGCTACCTTTCCATTAGAAAGAAAAACAAAGATTGTGAAGGTGGTTGATAAGATAACAGCAGCCACGACATATACAACAGGTGGGTGGTAGGGCTGCACAATTATCAAAAATCTAAAGGAAAAAAAATTCCCTTCATACTGTAACTGAAATTATAATTTTGATTACTAGAGTTGCAATTTAATAAACTATTTTGTGTTTCCGACTGCAAATACTGTATTATTAAAGCATTAAGTGAGTACTACAGCGTCTTCTCCAGGTGAGCTTGGTTCATAGTCACAGCCGTTTCAGATGCAGTGTGGTGTGGACGCACAAGTGCAATGGATTTGCATAACGTACGTGTTCGCAACAAGTTCAACTTTATGATGGGCACACCTGCCAGTGATACCTAAACAAACTGACTCAGATACAGGTTGTGATTTGCCAGTGCATTCTCAAGCTCAACACATGTAGCAGCAATGCTCATTTGCTGTCAGAGCAGAAATGGCATGTAATAATCCTAACTTTTCAGGACTACTTAATCGCTGCGCTGTCATCGTAATCCCAAATAATGTATGGTTAATTGTGCGGCCCTAGTAGGTGGTAAACAAAGGAAATTCCATCACTGTGTGCATCCCAGCCCTTTGGAATCTGCATATAAGGTGCAACCATCTACCTTTGGTTTAGTCTCAGTACTGCCAGGAAAAGCAGGCATAAGGACTCATTTACCCCAACTGCCCTGGGCCAAAATGTTTCTAGTTGAAGAATGAAAGCCACCATTGTTTGTTAATGATAATAATACTAATTGTCTTACACTGCTTGTTTGCTCAGCACCTTGCACTGGCGTCTGACAGCCTATTACACCTGTTTGTCTTATATTCTTATGTAATGTGTTTTTAAAACTGTGTGTGAAGCTAACTGCCCACTGGGCCAAATAGCTGAAACTTGTGTTCGAATTTATTCACCTTCAGCTGGTTGAACTTGAGCAGGTCACTGTCACAAGCGAACGAGGACAGCAGGCGGCGCTGTTCTGACCTCCGCTCAGAGCCGGCTCTGGTCGAGGCATGAATCTGTGCAGGAATACTCATACCCTGCAGAGAGAGAAAATTCATTCAACACAGACTACTAAATTGTTTGACTCTAAATGATGCCAGTAAGCACAGACACACACACACTCTAAATTCAGAGGATTACATATTCCTGTTATCCGATATTTAACTCCAGCACCGCAATTTGCAATCTGTAGCCCACCTGTGTGTCCACTGGTGGCTCCTCTGACTGCAGCCGTGTGCTCTGAAGGTACTTGATCTTGTCCTTCTTATCGATCTTGTAGTATCCCTCACTGCGTGCACACCCTGTCATATGATCCCTCATGCCGTCATCTCTCCTCTTTCGCTTCACTCCTGGGATGTTGGTAGGTGCAGGGAAGTCAAGGAAAGCCCAGGAAGCTCTGGATCAAGGACTGTCAAAACAGTGTTGAAGCTACAACAGATAACTGGCCACTTGAGACAAGTAATTACCCATGATTGCCAGCAGAGGGTGCTAAGTATACAATATGCACGGCACAAAGTGAAGCTATCAAAAAGCAAATTAACAGGACTATATGTATAGACTAAGTAGAGGTGTAACTCTGTATGTAGAGGGTTAGCAGTAAAGGATATGAGGGTGGTTGACCCAGAGTGTGTCGTTGAGCCAGTCATTCCCGTTATCCTGCTGGAGCATCTTGTCGTATGTGATCTGCAGAAGGCGTATGTCTTCCTCATCGATGCCCTCATTCCAGATGTCATACAGGATGGTCATCTCTTCAAAGTCTGAGCGCGGGGTGAAGGAGGGCCGGGGGGATGTGGTGACGGGTGACAAGCTTCCCAGCAGCAGCTCCTCCCAACCTCGCCGCTGCCTCCGAACAGGCTTAACCGCCACAGGCGCTGCTCTGTCATAGGGCAGGAAGCCGTCTTCTGCAGGGAGAACTGTTTGAGGCTCCACATCTCCTTCCCGGAAGTCCAAGCTGGAGTGGATGGAGACGTCGGGGGACTTGGCGCACGTCATTTCTACCGAAAGATCTTGGTGATGGCCATCGTGAGGCAGAGGGGTCGGGGATGAGAGCTCCAAAGACTCAGCAGGTGGGGGGACAGCAGGGGTCTTCTTGCCCTTCGGCCGACCAGGCTTCCTCTTGGGTGGGGCAGAGTCGGGCGGCACAGGGGCATCTTCGGACAGGACAGCAGGCAGATCTTCAGGGAGACTGGTTGAGTGTTGTGTGCCAGCGGACATGACCTGGTTGGGCAGGGTGCTGATGGGCGGCTCCTTAAAAACTGGCCTATCATCCAGGCTCTCAGGGGATGATTTCCTGTGAATAGTGAGGGCTGTGGGGTCGGGGAAGACAGGGGTGAATGTCAGATCTTTGCCTGGAGTGCGTGGGACACCTGCACTTAGCACAGGAGACTGGGCAGGGTAGGAAAAGGGACTACCAGGGATGTGAGGGGAGCTAAGCAACAGGCTGCTGCCCGTTAGGGGGGCATCACTTCCAGGTGTAATGGGAACCATATCTGTGCTCTGGGACTTGCCCAGACCCCGGGCCCGGTCCATTAGATCCCTACCAGGTGTGCGGGGGATGTCCTCATCTGTGGGTAGCCTGGGCCGCTGGGGGAGGTCAGACAGGGGGGCGGAGGGAGGCAGGAGGAGGGAGTGGCCTTCCATAGCTGGGTGAGGGGGAAGAGGAAGGTGCATGTAAGGTGCAGAGAGGGATTTGGGAGCAGGTGTGTCTGGATCCAGGTGGGATGAAGCCGTTTGAGCAGGGGGGCAGGGCACTTCCTCATGCACTACTTGACTCTTGGCTTGTACGTCCTGGTCATTCTCAGGTAGGGAGCCTGTTGGGGTGGGAGGCCGAAGGTGGGGAATATGCTCCTGAGGCCCAGACTTTACTAAAGAAGTGCTACCATCTACAGTGATGTCTGGCTCTTCCACTAAAAAGACAACCAAAGATATTGTTCAGAATCCTGTTTAATCTCTGACATCAGCACTTCAAAATACACATTGACAATCACAGTTGTCCCACTCTATGTCAAATGTAAAATCTCCTGACTTTTCTGTGCCTGATTTCCAGTGCCTATATAAATGTAACATGAAGTTTCAAAATTTTAAACACACCTCAGGCACAGAGGTCTTAAAGTTTATTGTTCTATTTTATTGTGTTTTAAGGCAGACGAAATCCCATTATATTCCAGGACTTCACCCAAGAATTTATTAACTGACTTTCCCCTTCTTGAATAGACTTTTTAAAATTTCATGATTTTCCAGAAACCCCATGACCCTGAAATTAACACCCGTATGAAAATAATTAAAGCAGAATAGTATAGAATAAGGAGTGGACACCAACCTGGGACTCCTTTAGGTGATGGTGGCTTCAGGTCCTCTGTGCTGCTGTGTCCAGTATCAACTCCCTCTTCCCCAGAGCTTGGAGACCTGGGTTTTGCCTGGCCACTCAGCTCCTCTCTCGGTCTCTGCTCCTCCTCATCCTCTGGGGCAGGGCCTACAGGGGTGCTGGGTGCCTTCGTCTCCACCTCCACCTCGTCTTCATCAGAAGACGACGACGACGAGGATGAAGACGACGAAGAAGTCTGATCCTCTTTGCCTTCAACCTCCACGTCTACAGCCATCATCTCATCTTCCTCCTCGTCCTCATCTGAGCTTGATTCATAGTCAGAAGAGTCTTCACTTTCCGCCGAGGAGTCTGAGCCCGCCTTGGAGGATGATGAACTCTCAACTTCTGACATAAGTGTGAGGGGAGAAAAAAAAGCTAAATTAGTGGGAACAGCTATAACATGAAGAACCAAATTGCTGCTGATTTCAGAGACGTAACGTACCCTCATCTGACGAATCAGATGAATCACTGTCACTCTCACTGGATGAATCTGCCTCATCTTCATTGTCATCCTCCTCATCTCCGCTCTCCTGAGACACAATTATATATTAAAACAACATAACTTATATTAACACATACGTTATAAAAATACTGAAAACACAATACAACGTTAAGACAAAATTCAACATGACACACTCATACACCGCTCATACATCATACAGTAATTTAGGAGCAGCTCACTTTGCTTGATGACAGCCTGTCAGCAGCCTCCGTTTCATCAGGTTCCTCCTCCCTATCAGACAGTGACTCCTCCTTCCCAGAGGTCTCAACCTCCTCCTCGCCCTCACTGTCCAGTTCGAGGGGCCGCGAGTGTCTTCGCTTCGCTGACGTGCTGTCACCATCAATTTTGGAGTCATCCAAGGGGAGCTCAGTTGGGTCTCGGTCCCGCTCTGAGTAAAAATCATGAGGAAAATTACCAATTAGTATTACATTTGTGGTGGTGGTGGTGGGAAGGGGGGTATCTATTTTGCTGTGTGCTTAACTTGCACTGGGTTACCTTCATCCTCCAGCTCATCATCTACAGGAGTGGATGGCCGGGCTCGCTTGTTGTCCCCTGCAGCTGCAGCCTCGGGAGGATCCTTCCTTTTCACCTAAACATAAGACAAAACAACTTAACACCAACAGACTGGTTGAGAGCTGATAGATTCTCTTCCTTACCCATGTTTGCTGAAAGGCAAGCAAATCCCAAGGCTTACCTTGAAGGAGGGCAGGCGGATGGCGCCTCGCAAACCGATTCCCAGACCCATGCCTTCGTAGCCCAGACCTTCACCCTTGTTCCAGTTCTCCAGAAGACTTGAACCCATGGTTTCTTTGGGTTTGGGTTTTTCCTCTTCTTTCCCCTCCCCACCCTTCACCGGAGTCAAGGACGCCTGGAAGCACAGATCAGAACAGTGTTTTCCTTTAACGAAAGCAAACTTTGGAAATGCTCTGGCAAAGAAAAAAAAAATCTTACCATACATTTGGAGTCACACATAATATGAATCAATTCACAAAACTGAACAAATACACTCTATTGTACAGATATTCATAGCCAAATTTAACTGAGACCTGTCATCATAAAACACAAAATTCAAGCATTTTTCCAGCATTTGTTTGTGTGTTTATAAGTAACAGCGGCCAAAATCAACCATCAGAATTCCTGACAAAAAGTTTGCATCACCGTTCTCAGCTATTCAATTAATCATTTAAATCATCAAATTAGCCTTAAAATATTTCTAATTATGCTCCAATTGGGAAAGAGAGGCTGGATCACAGATTGGCATAATGGCTCACACTGAATAGAGGGAAAGTGTTCATTATTTTTCTTTAATGATCTTACAAATCTCCTTAACAGGGCTGCAACAGGCATCATGCTACCTGATCATTATGATTAACTTTTATGCTGTAATAATTTAAATGGGAATACAGCTACCCTTTTGACCAATGTATTCAATTCTTTGCAGTGAATGAAAGACAGGGTGATAACAACCCCAATGCAAATTAACTCTGTGATATGATCCAAATAGAAACACTGAACTGTTAGGTTTATTGTAGTTGGGTCATCCTCTCATGCACACAGCTTTCAAACAATGTACAGCTTATCTGACTGCTATGCCTATTTGTTTGACAGTAGTAATAACTTAGTAACTTAGAAATAATAACAGACATATGGTTGATGTTATATTTTTCCCACCCGAAAAACTGATGTGGCACCTTGGAAGATGTTGAAATGGGTAACTAACCTTGGCTGAGCGTTCCTTCTTGTCCCACCAGTCATCAAACGCCCTAAAAGCCACCACCTCCACCATTTTTTTGTTGAGGTCCCTCTTCATGATGGCCTTCAGCTCTTTGACTATGACCATGAGCACACCATCCACTGTGGCCTTATGGGGGTCCTCCTTTTTAGCCTCGTATCCAGGAGGAGGAACAGCGGGGTTGAACTTTGGCATGCTGGGATGGGGCCACGGTTGTCCGGGTCCCCCTGCACTGCCAGCTGGTGTAGCACCCATGGAAAGAGGCTGGTAGGGTCCCCCAAATGGCACAGATGTACCAGCACTCATAAAATGGGGGTATGGATAGGGTCCTCTAGTCTGAGCCATACGACTCAGCATCTGCGTCTGCATCTGGAAGGACATGTGAACGCTACCCCACTGCGGCAGGCAGTTCATCAGGTCCATTTGCACCAGTGGCATCATGCCAGGAGGGTAGTGACCCATAGGTGGCAGCATATGTGGAGGGACTCCAGGAGGGCCAGCCAGGTGAGGAGGGGGTCCTGGG